>JAJOOI010008242.1:0-33342 GCA_029582585.1 Solanum bukasovii
GGATACTACCACTTAAACAAGAAATCTAATTAAATACTTGCGACATTTAAAAGAGATTAACTATGGCCATATTGATTATAATTTAGTAGAGGGATTAGGTTCATAAAGAAAAAAAAAGAAATAGTTAAGGATGAGCATCCTGCCCATTTAAACATTTATTTGATGTCAAATTGATATTGCGCAGAATTTTAACTTATGGTGGAAAAACCCTTTCAAAATAATATAAGCCAATAACTCACGAGATTTTTATGCATATATTATCCTCACACTGCAAAAATGATATAAAAAGAATATTACCAACTTCCGAGTACCCAAATTAGGTGGTTCATGCTTCACACAACCATTCAAAACAAGTGGTAAATTTAATATATTACAAGACTTGGGCTTACACACCCCAAAAGAACAAAACATATAGCCATACTTCTATTACAACCCATGGTGACATGATCAAATTAGCCCTGTAAATTTCATGTAAATAAACAACACATAGATCATGTATAAGTCACAAGGTTTATACAAAATATAGATGCCTATATGCAAATGTAATCTTCCTTAAGGCTCTCAAAATCTCCATCTCCAATGACCAGCTTCATGCCTCCTCTCGATCATTCCCTACGATAGAAACAACTATCGCTAAGAATATAGTTTAATGGTGTAAAAACTATATGTTCGGAGCCCTCAGATTCACTAAGCTACCTTTCTCAAGTCATAGGCAGCACAATTGAAACATAACAAAAAAATCAAGTAAACAATAAATAAAGAGTATCAAGTTTGATAATTAAAGATCCAAATGTCAAGAATGCTCATAGCACCATTTTCCAAGAGATTCAACAACAAGGCTCGCCCAATATATAAATCATGTCGTCACACCAAGCACAAGCAGGTATCAGGAAAGGTCGACGCCCTGTATCAAGAAGGGTCAAAGCCCAATAATCAAGAGAACCAAGAACCATATTAAAAATGGCTTTCTAGTTCGTACTTAAAATGGACAACTTCCATTCTTAAGACGGACTAAAAATCCAGAGTCAAGATGGCAAATGATCCGAATCAAGAGGCATGCCAATAGTGACAAAGTCACAGCCACAAGAAGGACAATGTCCCAACAAGAGTACCAAGCGATCAAATAATCCGTACAAGTGGGCGACTTACACAAGCGTCTTTAATGTTTTAAAGGATACCAACACAACAATGCAAAGTGAAAAGGGGTAACCAAGGTACCAAGATAAACTTTCAGATATGCTAGCAGGTAAAATGAGTACAAGTACAATTTTATACACAAACCTCAGTGCTTAGCTTAGAAACAGTCCAACACAACTTCAAGAGTTCAAACCGTAAACCAACCAACGTATCAAGGTCCTCAACTTGTTCACGAGTATATACAACCTTAAAATTAAATTAAATAACTTCTTTAATCCCTAGTAGCTCAATAATGTTAATGTAAAATAGGATCATCATCTAAAGTAGCGTTAGCCTGTACAAATACGACTATGCTCCCAAAACAGTAATTTTGGCAAGCCTAGTACCTCATGTCGCAAATTAGATTTGAAAAGGAAAATGGCAAAACTGGACTGTATATCCTTCTTTAAAGATGTAGGTACATCTCTTAAGGTTACAAAAAATCAAGAATCACCGCAAAAATAATTTTGTACAAAAAGATATCATCGATACACTAACTGTTGTTTATACAGGATTTCTAAATCCGAAATCTGGACAGAACTTGTCCTATGTTGCGTCCCATATTTAGAATCCATAACAGCTAAATTAGAGTTGTACATAAACATAAGAGTTGTAGGTATATGAATTAACTTTCTAAATAATATTTATTCACCCAAAAAGGAGTTCTATAGAACGAGATATTCTAAAAGTAATAAACACTACTCAGCTCAGAAATAGATTTTGACTACTCACCAAAGAGAAGGGTGTATCTCAAATTCCAGCCAAGAGGACTAAGATTTTCTTGAAATTTTGTGAGTAATATGGTTAGAGAATTTCTACTGATTTCTTAGAGTTAAAGGACACGAATTCTTATAGAGGAGGTATGAAATATATGTTATAAAAGTGATATTTATCACTTAGTAGATACAGCCAAAAGTCAAAGGTTGGCTGCCCAAAAGAAAAAGGTGTGCTGCCCAAAAGTATACATATATACAAATATTTATATACCTCACCTCCCTTTCAAGTTATAGATAATTCCAACTAGAATATTACGCAAATACCCCAATACAATCCATTAAATTACGATCACAATTTATGTTAACCAAGTTTGCAAATATCACAACATTTCAAGTTCCCAAAATGAGAGCAAAACATACTGTAGTAATTAAGCGATGCAGTATCGACAAGAGACTCTTGGTTAGCATTTCGGGGTGTTACAGTGGGGGTCTAAGAGACTGGTTAGGGGGGCTACTGTCTCGACTATACGGATGCCACCACGGTCCATTGTCAATACCACGGCACGTGAAGGGTCCCGTGGTCTGACGTTGGGCCTGGTTGAGTCCAACTCTCTACCATGGGCAGGTCAATGGACCATGGACCCTATCACTGTCCGTGAACCCTGCCGTGGTTCACTGTTTCAGGTAAGTTCTGCAAAAAAATGCTCGATCTGGTTTTCGAGGTGTTACACCAAGTTTGAAAATCTGTCTCCGGAGTATCATCGTATTTTACTCTCAATTGGTGGTAACTTGACTGAAGGTCACTCTTAGAGAAATAACTTGCTCCTTGAAGTTGGTCAAACAAAACATCTATCCTTGGAAGAGGATACTTATTCTTAATGGTCATCTTGTTCCACTAACGATAGTCAATACACATACGAAGGGAACCATCTTTCTTCCTGACAAATAAAACTCGAGCACCCCATGTAGAGATACTCGGTCAGATGAAACCTTTATCCAACAAATCCTTCAATTGTTCTTTAAACTCCTTTAGTTCTGCGGGAGCCATTCGCTAAAGAGGAATAGAAATAGGTTTCATATCTGGAGAAGGTCAATACCGAAGTCTATTTCCCTTTCAGGAGTAATATCGGGTAAATCATCAGGCAACACTTTTGGAAATTCATTAAAAATGTGGACCGACTCAAGAGTAGGATTTCAGAATCCACATCCCTTACCCTAAATAGATGGTAAGTAGAACCCTTAGAAATCATCTTACTAGCTTTAAGGCAAGAAACAAATTGACCCTTAGGCATAGAATTTCCCCCTTTCCACTCTAGGACAGGCTCATTTGGGAACTGAAACTTGACTACACGAGTTTTACAAATGATAGAAGCATAACATGAGTGCATCCAATCCATACCAAGGAAAACATCAAAGCCTAGCATATAAAGCTCTACCAAGTCAACAAGAGTAACTCTATGGGACAAGGAAACAGGACACTTTCTATAGACCCTCTTAGCCACAATAGAAGCACCAACAGGAGTAGAGAAAGAAAAAGGATCTAACAACACATTCGGAAGAACATCAAGCCTCAGAGCCACATATGGCGTCACAAAAGAAAAGGTAGCACCAGGATCAAGTAAAGCAGAAACATCAAGTTGAAAGACTTACAACGTACCTGTAACCACATCGGGAGAACCCTCTTGTTCACCCGAGTTTGAAGAGCATAGAATTGGTTTTACTTAGGAGAATTGGAACCCAAACCAGTAGGAGGAGCTTGCTTGCCCTCTCTTCCATTAGTCGTAAGCATTGGGCAATCCCTCGTCTTACTAACACTTTTACCATAACTGAAGAGCAACCATCCGTGTCGGCTAGGCACTTACCTTCGTGCTTCTTTCCACACCTACCACAAGTAGACATAGGTAATAAGATCAACTACCATTCCCTCATTGAGGCTTTGGGTTAGACACACTTTCTTTGTTGAACTTAGGATGAGAATTGGAGGAACCTTTACCGGATGACCTTTATCGAAATCTAGGATGACCATGTCCATCGGACTTTGCATAAGAGAAATTAGCATCACCGGTTTTAGCCCTCTTTGTCTCCTTAGTTTTTTCCTTAAGTTTCTCCTCTTCGATCTCTAGAGCATGAACTATGAGACAAGAAATGTACTTGTCATTAATTAGTATGGCGGTGCGATATTCTTTAACCACCACTTCAGAAACACGCGAAATGAACTTACGTATCCTTGCCCTTGGATCACAAACCATTGTAGGGGCATATTTAGAAAATTGTGTGACTTCAAAGTGTATTCCCTCATACTCGTACCTCCTTAACGAAGGTTAATGAACTCAAGAACTTTTCCTTTCCTAATCTCAAAGGGAAAAAACTTATCAAGGAAAATGACTTTAAACTTCTCCCAATCAAGATGACCAACTTCTTCTGTCCTCCCTTCTTTCCATTGGTTGTACCATATTTGAGCCACACCCTTAAGTTGATAAGTAGCCAACTCCACTTTTTCCACCAGTGTTACTCCCATGATCATTAACACCTTGTAAAACCCATCAATGAATTCTTGAGGATCTTCCCCAACCTTAGAACCATGAAACTACGGAGGATTCATCCGTGTGAAGTGTCGTACTCTAGATGTCACCGTACCCACATTTGGGTTCACGGGAACCGCAACCTCCCTATTTGCTTAAGCAAATACTTGAAAAGCAACCCTAAACTCTACATTAGTCACTTGCTCAGCCAAAGGATAGACCAGAACGTGAGGTGCTTGCGGATGAGCTTCTTTTTTTGCATTCTTCCTCACATTCCTTCTAGCATATGCTCTTTGAGTATCCATATCCTATAGAGCATCGGCTAAGGATTAGGAGTGAGACCTTATAGAGTTAAATTGAATCACAAGAATTTAGAGTATTGAAGAAGTAGAGTTTCCTAATCATCTTGTAGCCTCTTATTCATAAATGTGGCTCTTTGCACACTCATGAAAAAGAATCTACTCGACGTGGCTAATGAGACATTCTAGGACCATTCTAAACCTTGTGCTCTAATTACCAAGTTTGTCACGACCCATGGGTACACCCGAGATGTAACATGGTGTATAGGAGCCCGAGAGGCCCAATACAAGACACTTAGCATTCATAACATAAGAAATAGAACAAAAGAGGTAAAGACAGCATTACAAGTCCAAAAGTTTTATAAAAGTAAAGGGGAAGTGTAAGCACGTTGTCTCATTGACCATCTAATAAAATAGAGTTGAATTGGGCCTAGCCCATATATCATGTCCAAATCTGAAAATAAGAAAGAAACTAAGAACAATGAAAATCCTTCCTCGTAACATGAGGACTCACCAAAGTTCGGGAACCTAGCAATCAACCAATAGCCACAAAACTAAGAACCCTTACTGTTGGACCCTACTTCTGGGGAAATGTAGGAAAGAGTATGTGTTTGTACAAAACAATGTATCAAGCATGATAGGTATGCACAAAATATTTAAATCATTTTAAAAGAGGACATTTCATGACATACAACTGACCAAGCTAAAACATAATATAAAAAGGTTAGAAATCATGAGTCCTAAAACATTGTCAATACAAACTAACATTATATAAGCCTTTGAACACATGTGTGATACTTCTTTAAGTAATTTTACTTCATTATTGTTGTGGGAAGTAGCCATAACTGACATAGAGACCATGTGAGCTATAACATGATCTCCCGATGTCTCCCATATCGAAAAGGGTTGTCCTACTTGCCAAGGTAGAACCATGAACTTCTATATTAAGTGGATCCACTAGCTAATGTCTATAAAGACAATAATCCTACGAGGCAGATAATAAGAAAAAAGAGATTGCTTCTAGAAACATGGCCTCTACTAACGAGAGACCTTCCATCTCAATATCCTCTCCATGCTAAGCATAAATCCCATGGAATAGTCATTTCTTACTTGTTCTTATTATCCATGGAGTGTCACGTCATCTTGCCAATCCAAGCTATGTCATAAGTCATCCATGCAAAGGTATCATTCAATAACCAATCCAAGTTCGGTTTCATTAGGATAGCTCTTTATCTTTGATTCATTTAGGTGAGAAGACCTTTCAACATTAGAATCCTTAGTATGTGATAAAACGTTTCACAATCATACTTTTATGTGTTTATGAGAAATCCTTTCAACAACACAACAACAACATCATCATTGATGCTTTACTCTCAAAGCATCCTGAAACATTTTCATAGATTTCATAAGAACATGCATAATTTCATAATTCACCTATCAAGGTTCAAAACCCACCTTCAATCATCAACATTTAGAAGACATTTTTTAGATATGGGTTTCATCATAAATTCATATAAGCTATCAATTGATTCTTGATTTCACAAAACACTTCCTTCATAATGCAAGACCCACATTATATACTAATAACTTCAAAATAACATGGGGATTTCATGGGTTCATACGGGAATCGTCATAAAATCATAGTATTTAAGCAATTCATGCATAAGAGATAATAATTCAATCATTTAAATTAATAATCAAGAAAACCTATGGAAATTGAAGAAAACTCTAACTCAATTGGGGATTTCTAACTTTGACAATAGGAGAATTTGGGAACTCCATGAATGGAAGGAATCCATGGATTAAAATAATCATACCTTGAAGCCAATTTCTTATCTTCAATGAAGGAATGGAGACATGACTTGAAACTCTAGGTTGAATCCTTTATCTTCAAGCTTTCTTGAGAGAGAAATATATGGATAGAACGACTCAACTTTTTTTTTGTGAATTTGAAGAGAATGAGGTGAATGAACTAATTTGGGGGTTGAAATCACTTATATAGGTCTATAGATGAAGGGTAAAATGATGCAGTATAGGGATAAAATACTTAGGAGAAGACCCAAATACCGTTAAAATAAATGCCGACTTGCGTACCTACGAACCCAGACTGATGGACAATGGTCTGACCGACGGCTCGTCCTGTCAGTCCGTCGTCCATTATCAGAAGATGGATTAAGAGGTCTTGACCTACAGACCCTCGACCACGGTCTGTGGACCACACGATAGTTCATTTGTCCGATCGTGGTTCATAGTCCTCGGGGTCTGATTGGGTGACCGATTCATGGATCACACCTTCGGTCTGTGGTCCTATCCACTGGCCGTGGTTTGCCTCCGTTAGATGTCCCCTGCAACTCTTGAAAACTTCTACTATGCCCTTCTTGAATCCCGGGTGTTACAAGGGAACACTTCAATCCCAAGTTATAATGATATGGGCTGAGACTATTTTTTCTTCAAAGCCCAAAAAATGCCTTGAAATATTTAATATTGGAGTGTAAATCACTATTTTATCAAGCAACATACACAATGGCACAACTACCTTGGAGAAGTATTTTATGAGCCCAAGTAAGATTCGACATGACCCAAGATATTCCGCACACCCTTTATTGAAATTGGGGGAGGCAATTTCGCAATTACATAATTTTTTGCTTGGTCCACTTCAATGCCCTCTCTTGATATCTTGGGTCTAAGTACAATCCCTTCTTTTACCATAAAATGGAATTTTTCCCAATTAAGAACACGATTTTTCTCGACACACCGTTGCAACACTATATTCAAATAACTTAAACAATCTTCGAACGAGTCACCCACAATAGAAAAATTATCCATGAAAACATCCATAGAATCTATACCATATCAGCAAATATCGATATCATGCACCTTTAAGAGGTTTCCGGGGCATTACACATTCTGAATAACATTCATTTGAAGGAAAATGTCTCATATAGGCAGGTGAAATTAGTGTTTCCTTAATCTTTCGGGGTAATGGAAATTTGGTTGTAACCTGAATAGTCGTCAAGGATGAAATACCATCCTCTACCTGCGAGATGATACAATATTTGCTCAATAAATGGCATTGGAAAATGATCCTTCCCGGTCCATGAGTTGACTTTCTGATAATCCATACACACCCTCCATCCCAGCAACAAGGTGGGTTGCAAGAAGTTCATTATTTGCATTTGACATTGTCGTCGTACAACCCTTTATTGGAACACATTGCACCATACTCGCCCATTTTCTATCTGTAATATGGTAGATTACACTGACATCCAACCATTCAATTATCTCTTTTTTTAACCCTTCTTGCATTAGAGGATTTAGACTCCTTTGATGCTCAGTTCTCGGCTTGCATTCATCGGATATTTGAATCTGGTTAGTGTAAATACATGGAGGAATCCCTACTCTGTCAGAAATGCACTAAACTAAGGAGTTAATATGCTTCTTCAAAGTACCCATCATGACCTCTAATTGCTCTAACGACAAGTATTTTGCAACAACTATCGTTTGTGTATCATCAACCCCCAAGAGTACATATTGATGATGTGAAGGTAACACTTTTAGATCCAATTTTGGTGGTTTTTCAATGGATGGTTTGCTGGAGGATATTCCCAAATTTTCAAGTCAATGTCAAATTTCTTGGGGTTGGATGAAAAATTGCCTGAACCCATAGGAGTAGCCACTACCTCACCAAAGTCATTAATCCTCTCTCCATGATAATTGATTAATACAACTACCAATGATTTCCCACTACACATCATTTAAATCACACTAGCCACCGCCTCATCAATCACATCTATTTGAGATGTGATTGTTTATCATTGGGTATTTTGTAGATTTGCAAAGTTTGAAATTCACTTCTTCATCGTTCACCCTTAATTTCAAATCACCACTCTCAACATCTACAATTTCTTTGGCGGTAGCTAGAAATGGTCTACCAAGGATGATCAGAATTTTGGCTTCCATTTCACAATCATTCACTACAAGGTCAGCTGGAATGATAAACTTGTCCACCTTCACTAGAATGTCATATACCACTCACACCGACATTTTGATTGGCCGATCCGCCATCAATAATCTCATAGTTGTTGGATTTGGGTCATTCAACCCGAATTTCTTGAAAATCTTCAAAGGCATCAAAACTATGCTCGCCCCGAGGTCGCATAAAGCTCTAGAAGATTTGTACCTCCTATTAGTGCATGGAATAATGAATTCTCTCGGGTCATCTTTCTTTGTGATCATGTTTCTTGTCATAATAGTGCTGCAATTTTGAGAGACTGCAAAAGTTTCAAAATCCATCGTGAATTTCTTCGTGAAAAATTATTTCATGTGTTTTGCATATCCCAACATCTTGATCAAAGCTTCCACTAAAGGGATGTTCACAAACAAATTCTTGAGAACACCTAAGAGCTTTTGGTATCACATCATTCTACTTCTTATTTAGGCATTGTAAAAATGGTGGGGCTATCTTTATTAGCACTTGTATAACTGCGACTAGCACATCATCATTCATCTCTCATTTTCTCGCAACCCTCTTTCATGGCTCTCTCTTTTAACAATGTTTGATAATACTTCGTCAGCTTGACTAATTGGTTTATTATCAACAACCTTCTTCTTATAGTCAACCTCTTCACCTAAAGACTCATTTTCAACACTTCACTCTGGGTTACCATAGTTGACACATGTGTATCACTCCTTGAATTAACTATCACATAAATATCAACACTCTTTCTTGATTTTGAATCTAAATAAGCTCAAATATGGATCATTTATGCCTCAAATTAATTAATAGATTTTGAGAGGGAAGTAACAGTGTGTGTTAAAGTACATAAAGTTGTATTCATTTCTTTCAATACAATGTTGGAACCCTCTACCTTATCAAGTATCTTGGCTACATTGCCATTCTTTTAAGAATCCCTTGAATTTTCTCGATCCCTTTTGTAATTATAATAATACAATGGAGACTCATATCCCTTACAATCAACATAATGCTCATCGCACATGGCTTCCTGACTATTCCACACACGACTTCCATAATTCTCATCAGAACCTTCGTTCCAACCTTGATTCCCGACTGACCTTCGATAGCTCGGACAATAACCATTCACATTATTCCTTACACAACGATATTCTTCATCGAACACTAGCTTAATATTTCTAGTTTTGACCTCAATACCTTATTAACACAAGTCACATTCACCTATTTGAAATGATCTATGATGACCTTCTTTGATATCAATTCAAGTTGGGTCATCATTTTTGTCATATCTTCTGCACATCTCTTACTCTTCTTTAGTTTCTCTTCAGGCAAGCCTAAATGTGGAGAACATGTTTGACTCTCTCCCATGTACCACGCACAATTAATCTTAGTCATCTTATCAAGTAATGTGCTTTATAATTCTCCCTTAAACAAGTTGATCAGCTACCCCTTTGTTTAGATTGTTGAGACTCCCGTAGAAATATTGCACCAATACTTTATCTCTTAACTTGTGATTAGGATATTTCTGCACCAATTGTTGAAACACAGGTCATGTCTTATGAATACGCTCTTTTTAGACTCATTTGAAATTTTGTATACGGTCCCTTAGCTTTAACATCATTGACGTAGGGAAGTCCTTTTCAAAGAATGCTAAACGAAGTTCTTCCCAATCACTTGGTAACTTAGCCAACCACTTGATTACTTCCCCTAGAAGAGAGAACGGAAACAATCTCAACTAAATGAATTCTTGTGAAACATTCTTGGGTATGAATGGGACACATACCTCCACAAAGTATCAAGTATGATCATGGTGGTTTTCATGACCTAAACCCCAAAAGAACCCTTTCATTTGTAAAAGCTCGAGCATAGCCCCTGTTACTTGAAATGTAGAATTACCCACAATTGGGGGTAATCAAATAGCCCTCATACTCCCAAGCATCTATTCATTAACATCATCCATGGTTTCTATATCCCATACCACCCTTGATTATCAGCAGTGTTACTTTTCGATTGAACTCATCTTGTCACCTTGAATAGCAACATGATGAAAACAATAGTAACAATCTTCTACCACACTATATCATTACACAAAAACCACTTCACTAAATTCTAAGCACCGCTCCCCAACAGCGGAGCAACTTTGATAATTCTCAAATTACTTTTAAAACCATTTAACAAGTAAATGGTCGTTAGCATTCTAATTACCTTAAGTATGAGGCCGGGGTTGAATCCCACAAGGACTAGTATGTGAAACAATTCAACTAAGAAGTCAATTTGTGTCCTAATACATTTCAAGTAGATTGTAACAAGGGTGGAAATAATTCCAATTATCAAATAAAGGTTGTTTGGCAACGAATTTCTATCAATTGAACTTGAACAAGCAATTAACAAGCAAGCGTAGTGCGAATCTTTGAGTTTGCGAAAGTGGGTATCGATTTCAAAAGGTGGGTGAATGTGATTGCTCAATATCAATAATTGCCCATGCATAGGCTAGGTCAATCTCAAATATATATCATATTTTTTCAATTATAATATGATTATCACAAGAATTTCTCTCAAACGCTCTCATGTGTAATCAACTAAACAACCCAATACCTTGACATAAATATTATCTCTCAAGAAAAACAAGGAGTTAGAGATGAAACCCCAAATTTCATTCTCAATTAGACAAAGAAATTCAAACTAATACGCAAGCATCAATTCAATTACCGACTTCATGTATTCTCTTTCAAGTAATATATAAAGATCTAAAGCTAGAATTGAATTTGCCACCTCAATTTATAAATTAAACACATGTTAATAGAATTTAATCTATGGAAATCAAAGTAAAACAGAGCAAATAACATTATGCCACCAATTTAATCGAAGTTCAACTCCATTTTCACACCCCTAGAATATGGGTTTTAGCCAATCATATAAAAAATGTAAGAAAGTATACAAAAAATATTCTCAGCCATTAGATTGATGATTTGCAACTTCAATTGCAAAGATCTCTTCTGAATTCCCAAAAAT
Source organism: Solanum bukasovii (assembly GCA_029582585.1). Classification (NCBI taxonomy): domain Eukaryota; kingdom Viridiplantae; phylum Streptophyta; class Magnoliopsida; order Solanales; family Solanaceae; genus Solanum; species Solanum bukasovii. The sequence goes on from JAJOOI010008242.1 coordinate 11,699, forward strand.
TATGGGTTACAAGCCTGTTTCTCACTCTGTGAAATAGAAGTTACTATTGTACTCTACTCAAAAAAGTGTTTTAGATCCCGATTCTATGAGAAAAAAGATATATTTTCTCTCTCCTATCGTCCATTTATATTTCCCAAAAAATTACCAAAAACTTCATCAAATCTCCCTGACATTGATGTTAGTTGTAACAGCCGGATTCAAAAAAGGGGCAACATAGCAATTTTTAGGAAATTGTAGGTGTCATCCACGAGGGCCACCCACGTCCTGTGGATAGGACCATAGACCATATGTGCGGTCCATGGAAGGGTACCCAAAAAAAGATGTTCAAGAAGTTGGAACCACGGACCAAACCAACAGATCGTAGGTGGGACCACGGTCCGTGGTTAAGGTTCTGTGGTCCAAAGCCCCCAATTCCAACTTTTTGACCCCCATCGACGGTCGTGCAGGATGAACCGTCGGTCTGTCCATGGTCCGTCGACTGGTGTGCCTAGGTCATGATCTGACAGTTATTGTTAGAGGCAGTTGGGTTTTTTCCTCATTTATTTTTATCTATACTACATCATTATTCCCTTTACTAAGACCCCTATATAAGTGGTTTCCACCTCCAAATTAGCCCATTCACTTCATTCTCTCCAAATTTACCAAAAAGAAGAACTCTCCAATAATTCTCTCTCTAGAAAGCATGAAGAAGAAAGATTCAACCTAGGGTTTCAAGTAGAGCCTCAATTCCTCCATTGAAGATTAACAATTGGCTTCAAGGTATAATTGTTGTCATACATGGATTCCTTCCATTAGTGGAGTTCTCAAATTCCTCTATTTTCAAAATTAGAAATCCACAATTGAGTTAGGATTTTATTCAATTATCATTGTTTCTTTTGATTATTGATTTAAATGATTTAATTATGATCTCATATGTATGAATTGATGAAGTACTATGATTTTATGATGATTTCCCCCGTGAACCCATGTAATCCCCATGTTTTCAAGCTATGATCATATGATGTGGGATTTTGATTATAAAGAAAGCATTTTATGAAATTAAGCATGTATTGCTAGCTTTGCATGAATATATGATGAAATCCATATCTAACCCATGTTTTCTAAATATTGATGATTAAAAGTGAGTTTTGAACCTTAAAAGGTAAATTATGGAATTATTCATGTTCTTATGAAATCTATGCAAATGTTTTAGGGATGCTTTGACAGTAAAATATCAACGATGATGATGATGTGCTATTGATAGGATTTTATCATATACACATAACAGCATGATGTGAAAGGTTTTCTCACATATTAAAGGGTAGTAAGGTTGAAAGGCCTTCTCACCTAATTGAATCAAAGATTAAGAGCTATCCTAATGAACCTAGCTTGGATTGGTTATTGAAAGAAACCTTTCCATGGATGACGACTTAGCTTGGATTGGAAAGATGACATGCCTTTCTATGGATATTACGGACAAGTAAGAAATGACTATTCCATGTGATTTAAGCTTAGCACTGAGAGGATATTTAGATGGAAACTCTCTCGTTAGAAGAGCCGGGGTTTCTAGAAGCAATCTCTTTGTCCCTTACCTATGTTCCACCCATAGGATGATTTTTGAGATATACATTATCTAGTGGATCCACTTTAGCTCAAATTTATGGTCCTTACCTTGTCAAGTTGGAAAACCCTTTTCGGTGTGGGAGACACTGGGATCATGTTATAGCTCACATGGTCTCTCTGTCGGTTAAGGAGAATTCCCCACATTAAAAATGAACTAAGGTTATTTCAAGAAGTATCTCATATGTGTTCAAAGGCTTTAAAGATGTTAGCTTGCATTGACCGTGGCTTTATCACTTATGTTTTCTAACGCTCTTATGTCATGTTTTAGCTTGGTTAATTGCATCTCATGAAATGAAATGTCCCCTTTTAGCATGATTTAAATGTTTTATGTATAGCTATCATACTTGGTACATTCTTTTGTACTAACACATACTCTTGCCTACATTTCCCCAAATGTAGGGTCCTATAGTCAGGTTTCTTAGTTTCATGGCTAGTGGTTGATTTCGAGGTTTCTGGGCTTTTGTGACTCCTCATGCTTCGATGACCGGTTTTCATTGTTTCTAGTTTCCTTATTGTATTTCAGTTTTGGATATGATGTATGGGCTAGGCCTAATTTCATTCTATTTTACTAGATGGCTATTGAGACAAGTGTTTTAGATTTTTGCTTTTCTTTTATAAAACTATTGGACTTGGACTATTGTTTTACTTCTATTATTCTATTTCTTATGTTATTAAAGCTAAGTGGCATTTATGGGGTCTTTCGGGGTCCTATACGATATGTCACATACTTTCTTAAATTGGAACCAGAGCTTAACAAGTGGACACACCCGCAGTCGTGGTTGATTTTGATTCGAGGATCTTACGATGGAGGGAGTACCCCGGGTCGTGACAAACTTGGTAATTAGAGCACAAGGTTTAGAATGGTCCTAGGATGTCTCATAAGCTACATTGAGTAGAGTTTTGATCATGAGTGTGAAGCGCGCCACATTTACGAATGAGAGGCTACAAGAGTATTAGGAAACTCCACTTCGTTCATTACTCTAAAGTCGTGCTATATATTTTAACTCTATAGGTTTCTCTCCTAATCCTTATTCGATGATCTACATGATATGGCTACTCGAAGAGTTTATGCTAGAAGGAATGTGAGGGAGAATGCGAAACAAGAAGCTCCTCCCCAAGCTCCAATGGTTCTAGTCAATCCTTTGGCCGAGCAAGTGACTAATGCAGATTTTAAGACTGCTTTCCAAGTGTTGGTTCAAGCCGTGACAACCCAAGCTAATAGGGATGTTGCGGTTCCCTTGACCCCAAATGTGGGCGCAGCAGAATCTAGAGTGAGGGACTTCACTAGGATGAATCCTCTTGAGTTTCATGGTTCTAGGGTTGAGGAAGATCCTCAAGAGTTCATTGATGAACTTTATAAGGTCTTGATAATCATGGGAGTGACGCCGGTTTAAAAGGAGGAGTTGGCCGCTTATCAACTTAAAGGTGTGGCTCAAATATAGTACAACCAATGGAAGGAAGGGAAACCAGAAGATGTGGGTCCTCATGATTGTGTGAAGTTTAAGGCCGCTTTCCATGTTAGGTTATTTCCCCTTGAGACGATGGAAGCCAAGGTTCTTCAATTCATTAAACATCGACAAGGGAGTATGAGTGTGAGGGAATATGCTCTAAAGTTCACACAATTGTTTAAGTATGCCCTAACAATGGTTTCTGATTCAAGGTCAATAATTAGTAAGTTCGTTTCAGGTGTGTTTGAAATGGTGGTTAGAGAGAGGTTGTACCGTCATGCTCATTAATTACATGGATATATCTCGACTCATGGTTCATGCACAACATATTAAAGAGGAGAAACTTAAGAAAAAGTCTAGGTAGAAAAAAGGGCTAAGACCGGTGACGGTAATTTCTCTCATGCAAGGTCCGATGGACATGGTCATCCTAGATTTTGACAAATGTTTTCTGGCCAAGGTTCCTCCAATGATACTCCTAAGTTCAACAAATATAAGGTGTCTAACCCTAAGCCTCAAGGAGGGAATGGTAGTGGATCTTTATTGACAATGTCTACTTGTACTAGGTGTGGAAGGAAGCACGAGGGTAATTGCCTAGCCGGCACGGATGATTGCTTTAGTTTTGGTAAGAGTGGTCACAAAATGAGGGATTGCTTGATGCTTACGGCTAAAGAAAGAAGGTCAAGCCAACTCCTTCTAGTGGTTCAGGTCCCAATGATCCCAAGCAAAACAGATTTTGTGCATTTCAGACTCGTGGTGAATAAAAGGGTTCTCCTAATGTGGTTACTGGTTGTTGAAAGTTTTCCAACCTGATGTTTATGCTTTACTTGATTTCGGTGCTACCTTTTCTTTTGTGACGCCGTATGTGGCTATGAAGTTTGATGTTCTTCCGGATGTGTTGTTAGATCCTTTTTCTGTCTCTACTCCAGTTGGTGATTCTATTATGGCTAAGAAGGTCTGTAAAAAATGTCCCATAGAGTTACTCTTGTTGACTTAAAAGAACTTGATATGCTAGATTTTGATGTTATCCTTGGTATGGATTGGCTGCACTCATGTTACTTTTCTATTTTTTGTAGAACTTGTGTAGTCAAGTTTCAGTTCCCGAATAAGCTTGTCTAAGATTTGTAAGGGGGAAATTCTCATGTGACGGTTCTCTTCGTATGTGTATTGACTATCGTCAGTTGAATAAGGTTACCATTAAGAATAAGTATCCTCTTCCAAGGATAGATGACTTGTTTGACCAACTTCAAGGAGCGAGTTGCTTCTCTAAATTGATCTTCGATCGTCTTATCACCAATTGAGGGTGAAAGAAGAATATATTCTGAAAACGGCTTTTCAACTCGGTATGGTCATTATGAGTTCTTGTTAATGTCATTTGGGTTGACTAATGCTCCAACGACGTTTATGGATTTGATGAATAAGGTGTTTACACAATACCCTGATATGTTTATGATTGTGTTCATTGATGATATATAAATCTATACGAGAAGTAAGAATGTGCATATTGAGCATTTGAGGATCGTGTTGCAAATTCTTATGGACAAAAAACATTTTGCAAAGTTTAGCCAATGCGAATTATGGTTAAGGTCCATAGCTTTTCTTGGTCATATTGCTTCAAGTAAGGGTGTTGAGGTAGATCCTAAGAAGTTGGATGTGGTCAAGAGGTTGCATAGAGCTCTAACTCCTTGAGATATTAGAAGTTTCTTGGGTTTTGCCTGTTACTATAGAAGGTTTATTGAGGGATTATCTTCAATTACCTCTCCTTTGACGTCTTTGACTCAAAATAAGGCTAAGTTTATATGGTCCAAAGCGTGTGAGAAAAGTTTTGAAGAGTTGAAGGATAGACTTACATCCACTCCGGTGTTGACCTTATCGAAAGCGATGGATGATTTTGTTGTTTATTAAGATGCCTCAATAAATGGGTTAGGATGTGTGCTTATGAAAAATGGGAACGTTATTGCCTATGCCTCAGGGCTACTTAAGATTCATGGAAAGAATTATCCTACCCATTACCTTGGACTAGCGGTGGTTGTTTTTGCCTTAAATATTTGGAGGCATTATTTGTATGGTGTTCATTTAGATGTGTTTATGGACCACAAGAGTTTGCCATATGTGTTTAATTAGAAAGATCTAAATCTTCACCAAAGAAGGTGGCTTCAGTTATTGAAAGATTATGTTATGAGTGTTCTCTATCACCCTGGAAAGGCAAATGTGGGGCGGATGCTCTTAGTCGGTTATCTATGGGTAGTGTTGCTCATATTGAAGAAGAAAAGAAAGAATTGGTTCAAGATGTTCATTGATTGGTTAGATTTGGTGTTCAGCTAGTGGACTCCACCAATGATGGTGTTATGGTTCAGAATCATCTTTTGTGGCATATGTGAAAGCCAAGAAAGGTCTTGATCCAATTTTGGTTGAGTTAAAAGAAGCGGTGCTTATGAAATCCGGTTAGGCTTTTTACCTAGGGTAGATAGGGTAGTTAGATATAAAGGTCGTTTATGTGTTCTGAATGTTGATGACTTGAGGGAACAAATATTCATAGAAGCCCATTGTTCGTGGTATTCTATTCACCCAGGAGCCACAAAGATGTATCGTGATTTGCAGGAGGTCTATTTGTGGAATGGGACGAAGAAGGATATTGTGGAATTTCTGGCTAAGTGTCCGAATTGCCAACAAGTTAAAGTTGAGCATCAGAGACCAGGAGGTTTGTCGCAAGATATTAGCATTCCTACTTGGAAGTGGGAAGATTTGAATATGGACTTTATTGTTGGTTTACCCCGCACCCACCAGCAATATGACTCTATTTGGGTTATAGTAGATAAGATGACGAAATGGGCTCATTTACTTCCCATCAAGGTTTCCTATTCGACAGAGGACTATGTCAAGTTGTACTTGAGAGAAATGGTAAATTTGCACGGAGTGCGTTTGTCCATTATTTTCGATCATGGTACTCAATTTACTTCTCAGTTTTGGAAGTTATTCCAAAAGGGTCCTGGTACTCGGGTTAAACTTAGCATGGCCTTCATCCCCAAACTGATGGGCAAACAGAGCGTACTATCCAAACATTTGAAGACATGTTAAGAAATTATATGATTGATTTTAAGGGTAATTGGGATGACCATTTCCCATTTATAGATTTTGCTTAGAAGAGTTTGCATACTATCCAAACTTCACAAGAATGAACCCTCAAAAATTTCATGGTTCCAAAGTTAAGGAAGTTCCTCAAGAGTTTATCGATGAGGTCTATAAGATTTTGATGATCATGGGAGTTATACCATTGGAAAAGGTGGAGTTGGCCACTTATCAATTGAAAGGTGTGGCTCAAGTGTGGTGTAACCAATGGAAAGAAGGGAGGTCTGAAAATGCGGGTCCTCTTGATTGAAAGAAGTTTATGGCCGAGTTTCTTGATAGGTTCTTTCCCCTTGAGATGAGGGAAGCCAAGGTGCTAGAGTTAATTAACCTTCGTCAAGGAGTTTTGAGTGTGAGGGAGTATGCTCTAAAGTTCACTCAATTGTCTAAGTATGCTCCATCTATGGTTGCGGATTCAAGGGCTAAGATGAGTAAGTTTGTATCGGGTGTGTCCAAAAGAGTGGTAAAAGAGTGCCGAACCGCAATGCTCATTCATGATATGGACATCTCTCATCTCATGGTTTATGCACAAAAAATTGAGGAGGAGAAACTTAAGGAAATGTCTAGGGAGGCAAAAAGGGCTAGGACCGGTGATGGTAATTTCTCTAACACAAGGTCTAATGGACAAGATCGTCCAAGATTCCGACAAAGGTTTTGTAGTAAAGGTTCTTCCAATGCTCTTCCATAGTTCAACCTAGGGTGTCTAACCCTAAGCCTCAAGAAGCTAATGGTAGTGGATCTTTATTATCTAGGCCTAATTGTACTAATTGTGGATAGAAGCATGATGGTAAGTGTCTAGCAGGCACATATGGTTGCTTTAGTTGCGGTAAGAGTTGACACAAAATGAGGGATTGCCCCGATGCTTAAGGCTAAAGGGAGAGAGGGCAAGCAAGCTACTTCTAGCAGTTCGTGTTCAAATGCTTCTAAGAAAAACCATTTCTATGCTCTTCAAACTAGAGGTGAACAAGAGAGTTCTTCGGATGTGGTTACCGGTATGTTAAAAGTTTTCCAACTTGATATTTATGTTTTACTTGATCCCGGTGCTACCTTGTCTTTTGTTACGCAATATGTGGCTATGAGGTTTGATGTGCTCCTCGATGTGTTGTTAGAACCTTTTTCTATCTCTACTCATGTTGGTGATTCTATTGTGGTAAATAAGGTTTATAGAAAGTGTCCCGTTTCCTTGTCCCATAGAGTTACTGTTGTTTCCTGTGTAGAACTTGACATGTTAGACTTTGATGTTATCTTGGGTATGGATTGGTTACACTCTTGTTATGCTTCTATTGATTGTAGAACTCGTGTAGTCAAGTTTCAGTTCCCGAATGAACCTGTCTTAGAGTGGAAAGGGGAAAATTCTATGCCTAAGGGTCAATTTGTGTTTTATCTTAAAGCTAGAAATATGATTGCTACCATCTAGTTAGGGTGAGGGATGTAGATTCTAAAACTCCTTCTCTCGAGTCGTCCAGGTTGTAAATGAGTTTCCAGAAGTGTTCCCACATGACTTACCAAGTATTCCTCCTGAGCGGGAAATAGACTTCGATATTGACTTTCTCCAAGATACGCAACCTATCTCTATTCATCCTTATCTTATGGATACAACGGAACGTAAGTAGTTGAAAGAACTGTTGAAGGATTTGATGGATAAGGGTTTCATCCAACTGAGTATCTCTCATGGGTGCTCCAATTTTGTTTGTTAAAAAGAAAGATGGGCCGCTTCGTATGTGTATCTGGTATCGTCAGTTGAACAAGGTGACCATTAAGAATAAGTATCCTCTCCCAAGGATAAATATATTATTTGACAAACTTCTAGGGGCTACTTATTTCTCTATGAATAATCTTCGATCGGGTTATCACCAATTGAGGGTGAAAGATGATGACATTCCGAATACGGCGTTTCGAACTCGGTATGGTCACTAAGAGTGTTTAGTCATGTCTTTTGGGTTGACTAACGCTCCAGCGGCATTTATGGACTTGATGAATGGAGTATTTAGACAATATCTTGACATGTTTGTGATTGTATTTCTCGATGATATTTTTATCTATTCAGGGAGTGAAATGAGCATGTTGATCATTTGAGAATTGTGTTGCAAGTTCTTAAGGACCAACAACTTTTTGCAAAGTTTAGCAAGTGTGAATTTTGGTTAAGGTCCGTAGCTTTCCTTGGTCATATTATTTCGACTGAGGGTATTGAGGTGGATCATAAGAAGACGCATGCGGTCACGAGTTGGCCTAAACCTCTAACTCCCTCGCATATTAGAAGTTTCTTGGGTTTGGCCAGTTACTATAGAAGGTTTGTTGTGTGTTTTTCTTTGATTGCCTCTCCTTTGACGACTTTGACTCAAAAGAAGGCTAAGTTTATATGGTCGCAACGTCCGCTCTGGTGTTGACCTTACTAGAAGGAATGGGTGGTTTTGTGGTTTATTGTGATGCCTCGAGAATTGGGCTTAGGTGTGTACTAATTCAAAATAGGAAATTTATTTCCTATGCCTCAATGCAACTTAAAATCCATGAGAAGAATTATCCGACTCAAGAACTTGAGTTAGCGGCAGTTGTATTTTCCCTACAGATTTGGAGACACTATTTGTACGGAGTTCATTTTGATGTGTTTTTACCGACCACAAGATTTTGTAATATATGTTTAATCAAAAGGATTTGAATCTTCGCCAAAGAAGGTAGCTTGAGTTATTGAAAGATTATTACATGAGTGTTCTTTATCACCACATAAAAGCTAATGTGGTAGTGTATGCTCTTAGTCGGTTATCTATGGGTAGTGTTGCTCATATTGATAAGGTAAAGAAAGAATTGGTTCGAGATGTTCATAGATTGTCTCAATTAGGAGTTCCACTAGTGGACTCCCCCAAAGGTGGGGTTATGGTTCACAATGGTTTCCAACCGTCTTTGTGGCGGATGTGAAAGCCAAAAAGTCTTGATCCAATTTTTGTAGAATTAAAAGAGGTGGTGCTTAAGAAATCCGTTGAGGCTTTCTCCCAAGGGGGAGTTGGGGTACTTAGATACCAAGGTCGTTTGTGTGTTCCAAATGTCTATGACTTGAGGGAACAAATCTTGACATAAGCCCATAGTTCGCGGTATTCTATTCACCCGGGAGCCACCAAGATGTACCATGATTTACGGGAAGTCTATTAGTGGAATGGGATGAAGAAAGATATTGCGGGAATTGTGGCTAAGTGTCCTAATTGTCAACAAGTGAAAGTGGAGCATCAAAGACCGGGAGGTTCGTCCCAAGACATTGCTATTCCTACTTGGAAGTGGGAGGATTTGAATATGGACTTTATAATTGGTTTTCCTCGTACCTGGCGACAACATGACTCTATTTGGGTTATAGTGGATCGGATGATCGGCTCATTTCCTTCTCGTCAAGGTTTCTTATTCGATGGAGGACTATGCCAAGATATACTTGGGAGAAATGGTAGTTGTCCATTATTTCCGATCGTGGTGACCAATTCACTTCTATAATTTGGAAGTCATTCCAAAAGGGTCTTGGAACTAAGATTAAGCTTAGCATGACTTTTCATCCCCAAACCGATGGGCAAGCGGAGCGTTCTATCCAAACTATGGAAGATATATTAAGGGCTTGTGTGATTGATTGGGATGATAAGTTGCCATTGATTGAGTTTACCTATAACAATAGCTATCACTCAAGTATTGATATGGCTCAATTTGAGGCCTTGTATGGTAGGAGGTGTAGATCTCACATTGGATGGTTTGAGGTTGGTGAAGTTGCCCTAATAGGTCCCAAATTGCCTTATGAGGGCATTGAAATTTTTTGATTCATTAGAGAGAGGTTGAGAAGGGCACAAAGTCGGCAAAAGTCTTATGCCAATGTGAGGAGGAGGGATCTAGAATTTGAGATTAACGATTGAGTCTATTTGAAAATCTCATCCATGAAGGGTGTGATGAAGTTTGGTAAGAAGTGGAAGCTTAGTCCCCGGTATGTAGGCCCATACAAAATTTTGATACGTGTCGGTAAGGTTGCTTATGAGTTAGATTTGCCAAATGAGTTTGCATCGGTGCATCCGGTTTTACATGTCACTATTCTTAAGAAGTGTGTTGGAGATTTGATATCCATAATTTCCCTAGAATGGTTGGGAGTTGATGAAAGTATTTCTTATAAGGAAGTTTCGGTAGAGATTTTAGACCGGCAAGTCAAGTAATTGAGAAACAAAGAAATAGCTTCCATGAAGGTTTTGTGGAGGAATCAATTAGTTGAGGGTGCTAGTTTGGAGGCCGAGGCCGATATGACGTCCTAATATCCTCATCTTTTTCCTTCTACCCTTGTTCTAGCTTGATGTAATGAGCACCTCTTCAGTTGTACTTGTTTTGGGAGTCATGTGTTTTTATGTGTTTTCCATGATTTCCTAATGATTATGCATGTTCATGAAAACGTATGTTTTGACAGAAAATGAGTTTATATGGTTGAATTTCCTTAAGTAGATTGTGCATTGAGTATGAGTTGCCTATTGACTTCATGAGATGAATTGATGAACATGCTTTAGATATGCTTTTCGAGAGTTAATTGCATAAGATTTTATTGAGCATGCTTTAACTTGGAGAAGGTAGTTCCTCCTTGAATATGCGAAATATTGAATTAGACTAAAGCTATGTCTTTTCCGGTTTTAGTTAGACTAAAGCTATGTCATTTTGCCTAAGTGTAGGACCCCTATATAAGTCATTTAAACTCTAAAGCTCAGCCATTCAAGTCATATTTTCCAAAACCCAAAAGAAATCCCCAAAATTTCTTCTCTTAAATAATTCTTTCATTAGAAACTGAAAGAAGAAGAACATGAAGAAGAAGGAGATTCAAGCTAGGGTTCAAGAGCAAGCTTTCATACATCAATTTCGTTGGGCTTTGATAGTAAGGTAAGGTTGTTTTCATCCATGGAGTTCCCTCAAAATCTCCAATTTCAAAAAAGGTAGAAATTCCCAATTGTAATTGTTTTCTTCAATTACCAGGGGTTCCTTTTAAACTTGATTTAAATGATTGAATTGAGTTATATTAAGCATGAATTGATGATTTCCTATGGTTATAAGATGTTTGCCATGAACCCATGTAATTCTCATATTTCTCAATTGTGATGATATGATGTGGGGTCCTTGTTGATGAAAGAGGAATTTTATGAATTTATGCATGAAATGATAGAATCACATGAATTAAAATGAAATCCATGTCTAATGCTTGAATTCTAGATGTGATGATTGAAAGTAGGCTTTGAACCTTAAAAGGGCAAAGTATGAAATTATGCATGTCTTTATGAAATCTATGTAAATGCTTTAAAGATGCTTTGAGAATAAAGTGTCAATGATATTTATTATAATGTTATTGTCACACCCCTTTTTTTGACACGGCGGAAGGGTTTTTTCAATCTAAGTTATAGTATTGATTAAGAAATTATTTTAAATTTTCAAAGTTGTCACTTGGAATTGAGTTAATGTGTTCCAAGTCACCTTTTTTTTAATCCCTAACGAAAAGGAAATGACTCTTTATTTTTGGTCTGCGAACTAGAAATTCGGGTAAGGAATTATGTTGACCGAGGGAAAGGTATTAGGCATCCCTCGAATCCCATGGTTCTAGCATGGTCCCTTTTATCAACTTATACTTGACTTAAATTATTTTTAAATATATTATTACAGGCCATGATTTGTTCGTATTTATATTTTTTGTTGAACTTTTATTTGGTTCCAACCTAGTTGCTTAACCGCATTCTTGATCTTGACATTTAGAGGCATAATTGTCTTTATTAGGTTGCACCTAAGAATTTTAACTAGAAGTCTTATGTTAAATTAATGAAATTTAATTATATTTTTGGACAAGGTGCGTCACCGCATCCTTGAATTTCTTTTAAGTGTTTCAAAAAAGATGTGTAACCACATTTTTAATTGAAACAAATGTTTTTTAACATGCCTAAAACTCATCTAATGTTATAAGAAAATATTAGTTCTTTATGAATAAAATAAAATAAATATAAACTTCTAGGATACAATATACAATTTTAGATTATTTTGTATTTTTTATTTATTTACTCTTAAAGTTAATGTTAAAATTAGACATACACATATAATAATATTTTATTTTAATCTTAAAGTTAATGGCAAAATTAGGCATACACATTCTAATCAAACAAAACAACAATGAATTGTAAACAAATAAAACTCATTTTTTGTTTGATAAAATAAAACAACAATAATTTATTTATTTATTTATTTTTAGCCTAACTATACCTACTTTATCATTATTACCTAAATCAATACAAGAACAATGTCATGATCCACTCATTTTAAAACATCACAACTAATGAACAAACATAAATATATAAAAATAACCACCAAATAAAGCTACTTTCATTCATTAAAGAGATAACATTTAACACATTCTTCCTTTTAATCAAATTATGAATAAATCAAAAGAGTAAGAAAACTTATCATAATAATTACATCAAATTCCATAAATAAATTAAAGACATAAGGTAAAGTTGAACCTTAAATGAAAAGAATAAGTATCGTAAAATCTTGACTGAACCATGATTAGAACGCTCACAATTTTTGGTGTGGATGTGTGTTGTGTTTATATAAAAGTAATGAAAAAAGGGAATTAAGAGATGAATATGTTTGTGGGAATGTTACCGATTGTTTTTTTTCTTTTTTGTTTGTGTGTGTGTTTTGCTGATGTTTTATAGTATTTTGTATTGGAGGATATTTCTTTGGTTTTGTGTTGATGTGCCTCTGTCTCTTTTTCTATCTGTTTGTGCGTGAGTGTGTGTTTATGTAGGTAATGTGCAGAGGGTTTTTTGTTTTTTCTTGGAGTCTGTTCTTTCTCTTTCTCTAGGTGTGTGTATATATTGTTGTTGTGGGTTTCTGCATCTGCTGTATAGTGTAGTGGTAGTAGTAGTGTTGCTGTTAGTTTTGGAATATAGGTGTAGTACGTGTGTGGTGTGCAAAAATGGTGGGGTGGTGAGTGTAGTGGGGTGTAGTATAGGGATAGTGGGGTTATGGTGGGTATTGTACAGCTTACTTAGGCTATTTATTTTTTTTATCTTTAGTTTTTTTTAAAGAATAATAATTAACTATACATCTAAATAATAAATTATAATAAAATATAAACTAATTATTTTCAATTAATAAAAAACTAAGAAAAAGTCAAATAGCTAGTAAAAAAATATAATTAAAGAATACTAGCTTATTTATAAAAACATAATTTTAAAATAATATTTTTTTTTTTGTAATCTTTCATTTATTTTTAAAACAATTTAAAATAAAACATACCTTAAAGTGTGACTCTATTTTTTGTAGTTTTCAAATCTTTTAAAATAAACTTAATAAAATAAGACAAAATCAAAATATCTAACTTAAACGTAAAAGAAATACTTAAGGAATAAAAAATAGTGTAAAACTTTATGTTCGGTCAAAAATTAGTGTCTACAGTTGTTGCGTTGTTGAAAGGACTTTCTCATGAACCCATATGAACAAGATGTAAAAGGTATTCTCACATAGTAAGGATTCATAGGTTGAAAGGTTTTCTCACATAATTGAATCAAAGATTAAAAGTGATCATGGATGGTGAAAGGTTTTCTCACGCATAAGGAGCTATCTTAAAGAACTAGCTTGGTTTGGTTCTCCAAGGGGCACTTTTCCATGATTAATGAAGTCAAGTAAGAAATTACAATTCCGTGGGAATTTATGTTTAGCATTGAGTGGATATTAAATATAAGATGGAAGCTCTCACGTCAGTAGAGTCCGTGTTTCCAAAGTAATCCCATGAAATGGAAACTCTCACGTCGGTAGAGTCCGAGTTTCTAGTAGCAATCTCCCTATCAGATAACTATGTGACCACATAGGTTGATTAGCTAGTGGATCCACTTATGCTAGAATTTTGAGGTTCTACCTTAGGAATGTAGAATAACCTTTTTCGGTGTGGGAGACACCGGGGGATCATGTTATAGCTCATATGGTCTCAATGTAGGTTAAGGCTATTTCCCCACAAGTAATAATGAACTAAGGTTACTCAAGGAGTATCACATATGAGTTTCAAAGGTGTTAAAGATGAAGTTATCTTGCATTGACCATGGTTTATGACTTGTGTTTTATAACTCTTTCATATGAAGTTTAGCGTGTTCAAATGCATGTAATGAAATGAAATGTCCCTTTTTGCATGATTTTAAATGTTTTATGCAGGGCTACCATACTTGGTACATTTTTTTGTACTAAAGCATACTTTTGCCTACATTTTTCTCAAATGTAGGGTCTGACAGTTTTGTGGCTAGAGCTTGAATTTGATTGTTCCCGAGCTTGGTGAGTCCTCATGGTTCGAGGACGGATTTTATATGTATAGTTTCTTTCATGTATTTCCACTTTTGAACAAGATGTATGGGCTAGGCCCAATTTCATTCGATTGTAATAGATGGCTATGATGAGACAAAGTATCTAGACTTCCGCTTTTCTTTATAAAAACTTTTTAGACTTGAAAGGTAAATTATGGAATTATGCATGTTCTTATGAAATCTATGCAAATGTTTTAAGGATGCTTTGAGAGTAAAGTATCACTGATGATGATGATGCGTTATTGAAAGGATTTTCTCATATACACATAAAAGCATGATATTAAAGGTTTTCTCACATAATAAAGGATTCCAAGGTTGGAAGGTCTTCTCACCTAATTGAATCAAAGATTAAGAGTTATCCAAATGAATCTAGCCTAGATTTGTAATTGAAAGATACTTTTCCATAGCTGATGACTTAGCTTGGATTGGAAAGATGATGTGCCTTTCCATGGATGATAAAAACAAATAAGAAATGACTATATATGCCGTGGGATTTATGCTTAGCACCGAGAGAATATTGAGATTGAAGCTCTCCTGTTAGTAGAGGCCGGGTTTCTAGAAGCAATCTATTTGTCCCTTACCTATGTGCCCCCATAAGATGATTGTCAAGATATACATTAGCTAGTGGATCCACTTTAGCTCAGATTTATTGTCCTTACCTTGGAAAGTAGGACAACCTTTTACTGTGTGGGAGATACCGGGGATCATGTTATAGCTCACATAGCCTCTATGTTGGTTAAGGCTAATTCCCTACATTAAAAATGAATTAAGGTTACTTCAAGAAGTATCTCATATGTGTTCAAAGGCTTTAAATATGTTAGTTTCCATTGACCATGGTTTTATGACTTGTGTTTTCTAACTCACTTATATTTTGTTTTAGCTTGGTCAATTGCATGTAATGAAATGAAATATCCCCTGTTAGCATTATTTAAATGTT
Source organism: Solanum bukasovii (assembly GCA_029582585.1). Taxonomy (NCBI): domain Eukaryota; kingdom Viridiplantae; phylum Streptophyta; class Magnoliopsida; order Solanales; family Solanaceae; genus Solanum; species Solanum bukasovii. The sequence continues at coordinate 27,142 of JAJOOI010008242.1, forward strand.
TTATGCATAGCTATCATACTTGGTATGTTGTTTTCTACTAACGCATACTCATGCTTATATTCCCCAAATGTAGGGTCCGAAAGTCAGGTTTCTCAATTTCGTGGCTAGTGGTTGATTTTGAGGTTCACGAAACTATGGTGAGTCCTCATGCTTTGAGGACTGATTTTCATTGTTTCTAGTTTCCGTATTGTATTTCTATTTTGGATATGATGTATGGGATATGTCCAATTTCATTCTATTGTACTAGATGACTATTGAGACAACTGTTGTAGACTTTTGTTTTTTTTTATTAAAGTATTGGACTTGGACTATATATTCTTTTACTTCTATTATTTTATTTCTTATGTTATGAAAGATAAGTGGCTAGTATGGGGTCTTTCGGGGTCCTATACGCCATGTCACATCTAGGGGGTACCCCTGGATCGTGACATTAGTCGTGCTCGTCGACTCATTTTTCTTCTCATCCTTTCTTTGGCTTTAGGCTTTAGTTGTTTGAACCATAGTTGGCGAGTTCAATGGAGCTCTCCATTCAGATTCGTTGAGTAACTAATATCAACCAATCTCACCTTTATTGCCTTCAATTTAGGCCAATCATTCTCTCACCTTCAGTGAAAACATGGCATCGTAACGAGTAAGTTTAGAGAGACGTGGATTGACTATTCTTTTCACCAACCTATCTTGATTATTTCAGTCAAAGACTCTGTCAAGTTTGGTGATATCTTGTATTTTGGGCAAGTCACTGATTGCCTTATGGCAAACATCATTGTCATATTTTTTCTTCTTTTCCATGTTTTTAGCCTCTTTTGTGTGATTTCATCATTTCCTTGTCCTTGGCCTTCATTGCTACAAGACACAATAAATCATTAGATACTTATAAGGCATTAAGGACACTAATTGTAGAACTAAAAATGCCTCAAAATCAAAATCTCAGACTCATGAATTCCTTCACAAAAAAGTAGGTTTTAAATCTAAAGGAAATCCATGCCATAGCTTGGGTGGTCTCCTTTTCTACATTAAATTTTCCATGATAGATAAGAGGTCTTATCATGTATGAATAACAATATTTGGACAAATATAATAATCATTCTTAGACATCATATTGATGAAATCATCCTCTCTATTAAACAACATGAGAATGTGTCTATTTTGTATCAAGCTTATTTTTCAATCCCCTTTCAGTGCATTGTTTAGGAATTTGAATATGTAATTCATGAATTTCTTACCAATCATCGGAAAATTTTCAAACAATTGCACATTGTAAATTTTTAATGATGTTAATCTTAGCAACTTATTTTTTCATTAATGATAACCCTTCGAACTCCATTATTGTAGAATATTTGTTTGATTAGGATCTGCTCCACTATTAATTTAATAATTTCTGCATCTTTATTTTCCTTTAAATATTTGCATAAATAGGTAAAATTCCCTTACCATCAACTCTCATACGCCAATTATCAGGATCGCTAGGCAAACTTGTATTAGAATTTGTTAAAACATCTATTGTAGGTTCTTTAGATTGATTTAATATGGGAGATCAACGGTTAGAAGAGATGGTTAAAATCGTACCAGCATTATCACATAACTGGTCGGCAGCCGTATTGGTCATTCAAGTGAAATAAATCCAAAAAGTTATGATTTTAGCATAAGAGAGAAGAGAGAACAAAATCTAGGTCAAACCTTCCAGGTCAATTCCTCTATTTTAATCTTTTTGGTGTTTAGAGCTTTCCTGTAGTGACTCCATGTCATTATTTATTGCTAGGATTGATAGTTTGGTCGTCTGATCGTTCATTTGCTTAGCGCCTTATTACTACCCCTAGGCCAGACATGGTTCTTATAGAGCTAACATCAATGCCTAACATAACACTAAAAGCCCGTTTGGCTTAACTTAAAAAAGTAAATTTTTAAAAATAGTTTTAAAAAAGTCAAACTTAAGTAACTTTTAATTAAAAAAATTTAAAAGTAGGGGCATACTTACTTTTAACTTTTTAACATTTTAAAGTCGTTTTAAACTCATTTTAAGTTATTTTTATTTTGACAAACATATTCAAAAGCAAAAAATGATTTTAAAGTAGGTCTCACCAACTTTTAAGCCAATTCAAACAGGTTGTAAGATTGCAAAAATCACCAAAAAATTGAAATACACATGCAAAAGCTAAAACTAATATATCATGATAGAGCCTTGATAAGTGGTGGATTTCGACTCATTTGAGGCCTTTTTAGTTCAACATTTTTAGTGTATTCAATGCCTAATTATGTGCTATTCTGATGATATTTTGATGTTTTGTAGCTATGAAGGCTTAAGAACAAGGTAAGGATGAATACATGAAAAAAGGCCAAATATATTGAAAAGAGTGCAAACTCCAATTGGGAGTCGCCTAAACAAAAGGGTGGATCACCTAATTGGCTCGAGAATATAATTAAAGACCTCGCTATATCACGTTCATGGAAATGTAATACACGTGAGCGGTCTCAACCTCGCCCAAAGTGACAGTGCTCATAATTGAAAAAATTTAAAGAAGGTCGCTGGACTGAAATATTAAAAGAAAACTTAGTGAAGTTGAATGGGAGAACTAGAAGGCCATTTCCAAAGTAATAAATGTCGGTGTTTAAATAAAGGCTTAAAGGGTGAACAAGGTGGTAATTGGCGATCCACCAAATATGAAAGGCAGATTCGATTAAGTCCACCAAATGAGGTTCAAAAACCTGAAGCCTGGAGGAAATGAAGGGTGAACTTAAGGAAGAACAGTGATCCACCAAAGATATTTTGCAAATCCGACTAATATCGACGAGTTTGTCACGCATTGAATTTTGGGCCCAATTTTTTGAACTATAAAAAGTCCTCAAGAGAGTGAAAATATATCACTTCTGGAAATCACTTTTTTAGAATGACTTTTTGAATATTAGTTTTTGAGTTAGTTTTGAAAGAATTAGTCTTCCTCTCTTTGGAAAATATTCTTAGTTCTTGCGGTTTTAAATCAACCTTGTAATTGAAAATTGGAGGTTCAAATTGAAGTGGGTATTAAAGATTAATTCTTAATTTCAATTCCCAAATGGCTAAAATCATTGTAAGTATACTCTCATTTCCCTTTTTGATGCTTTTCTGAAACCCTAAATCGAGGGGTGTGATTATGGGGTTGGGTGTTGATTTATTGTAGTTGATTTTGTTTCTTTTTATGTTTTATTGTTGTAGATTCATGGATTCAAGCTAATTAGCAAGAGGTTAATTCACGGGTTAAGGTTGCAAGCTTAATCCTAACCTAGATCTTCAATTGATGCTCAAAACAGATTAATTGAAGTGGGTAATTAGTTTAATGCCTGCAATTAAGATTTATTTACCATAGTTGGCTTGAAAGAGAAATTGTAGTTCAATTCTAGTTGCCAAATCTGCTCGAAAGAGAGATTCTAGTAAGGTATTCGGTTGATTTGTGATGTACATAGAAGATAATGAAAGGAAATTCTATTATTTAATTTTATGTGATCGAAAGAAAATTAGTGTTATCTAAGATTACCCAGCCTATCAATGATTATTTAGCAATAATCCACCCATCTCTTTTAATTGTTACAAATGAATTGGTTTACCCTCTCAATTTCCTAATTGAATTCCTTGCATTATATCAATCTCTGTGGAATTTGACCCCGACTCTTAGTTGGGTATTCTAATTGACAACGACCACTTATTATCTTATTTTTCTTGAGGATAATTTGAGCGTTATAAAAAATGGTGTTGTTGCCGAGGAGTGATTGCTAAGAATTCAATTGGTGAATTTAGTTTGTGAACTTATTTAGTTGTAGTATATTGTTGTTTTGTGTTGTTGTTATGTCTGAATTTCAGGTGGAACCATGAGTGACAGTTCAAGTGATGTTGCTAGTCACTTCGGGAAGAATGATAACATGGGAGATCTAAATGATATGCATGTGAACATCGTTCAAAGCACAAGAGCAATCTAATTGCCTCTTACAACTAGGAGAGTAGTGTTGCATGTGACCGGAACCATGATCAAATTACTTCAAAAAACAAGGAATGTTTGGAAGACTTGTTCATAAAGACCCCATGATCACCTCAGATATTTTATAGATGTCTATAGGTCGTTTACCTTTAAGAACATTTCGCAAGAATCAGTTCTGTGGAGGCTATTTCTATTCTCCCAAATGAGGGACGCTACTTGATGGTTAGATGAACTACCTAATGATTTTTATTACTTCATGGGAAGAGCTAATCGATGCATTTATTGAAATATTTTTCCCTTCCTAAAAGATGATAAAACTTAGGGATAGCATCCAGAACTTCAAGAGAACGATAGGTGAATATCTGCATGAGACTTAGCTAAGGTTGCAAAAGTTTTAATTGCAATTTCAAACACTAGGTGTTCCGGAAGATTTGTTATTGCAATACTTCTATTGTAGCCTTGATTTAATCGAAAGTGGAATAGTAGACCAACTTGTTCAAGATGGGATGATGATACAACCATATCAGGTAGCAATATTGTTGGTTTATGATATGACAAAGATCAACTCAGAATGGCATACTAGAGAGGATCAAGTATCCTCTTTAGACTTTGAGTATGATCAAGGAACAAATGGAGAAGGATCATGAACGTGATGAGAATATGGCAAAGATGCTGACCCAAATTGACTTGCAATCTAGACATGTCATGGGAAATAGATTTAAGTCGGTAAATACGGTTGGAACTTGCAATGGGAAATGCACAGATAATTACAAATTTGAGGCATTATATAATGAAGAGCTATAATTCTTTGGAAATTAAATGGGGAGTTCTCAAACAAACTACCCAAGACAAGTTGTGAACCAAGGTTTGAACAAGGAGCAATACAATGGTTGGAGAGATTGGAGAGATCAATGGGGAAATTGGAGAGATCGTGAGTTTGAAAAAGATAGGGATGTCCTCCCTTATGATCATCGCAAACCAAAAGAGAAAGCTGGACTAGAGGTAAACTGAATGGATTAAATGTTAACTGTCACAACCCAAAGTACACTCTAGATGTGACATGTCCGATAAGACCCTGAGAGGCCCTAAACAAGCCACTTAACATACATCATACAAGACAATAGAAAACCAAAAGATTTTAAAAGTAGCATTTTATATCATAGAGTTTGACAGAAGTAGCGAAAGTCTAACATAATTCTCAAAGCCATGTAATACATCAAAGTAGTGAGTGGTATGTATCCTATATATCCCATTAGACATGAAAGCAATAAAAGAGTCTCGACCCTCGTAACATGATCACTCACCAATCTTCAATATCTATATGAGATCACTTGCTACAAGTATGGGAGGTAGGAGTATCCGACCATACATTAGTGAAGCAATTTAAGCAAAATTATGTGTTAGTACATGTAATATAATGTACAAAGTATGATAGAAATCCATAAGAGTAATGAAATCATCCTAAAAGAGACTTTATATGACATACAATTACCAAGGCAAATAATAAAATAACATGTTTGAAAGAATATGTCATAACCATGGTCAAGGCAAGCTAAATATCTTTAAAACACATTTGAGATACTTTTTAGAAAGTAACCTTAGTTCATTATTATGGGAGATTAACCTTTAACCCACATAGACCATGTGAGCTAGAACAAGAAATCTGGTGTCTATCCCACACAAAAAAGATATGTCATTAATTGCCAAGGTAAGAACAGTAAACTTTTAGCTTAGGTGGATCCCATATCTAATATCTATCAAAGACAACCGAATGGTGGCACATAATTACGGAAAAGGGAGATTGCTACTAGAAACCCGACCTTAACTAGTGGAGAGTTTCACGAAATTGTCATTAATCTTAACTTATCTTATATCCATTGAAGGGCACATCAAGTATCCAATTCAAGATACAATTCATTAGAATAACTCAATCTTGATTCATCTCAGGTGAGAAAACCTTTCAACCTTATGAATCCTTTATGTGAGAAAATCCTTTCGCAATCATGCTATGAGAAGTATGTGAGATATTTTCCACAACAACAACAAAATTGATAATTTACTCTCAAAGAAACCTTAAATCATTTCATCAATTTCATAAAGTAACATCCATATCTTCATAAAATTCATCTTTCATAGTTCAAAAGCTTCATCATATAATCAAAATCTAGAAATCATGGATCATACATGGGTTCTTATGAGTAAAACATAATAACATGTGATTATCTTAATTCATGCCTAAAAATACATAAAGCAA
>JAJOOI010008243.1:0-99328 GCA_029582585.1 Solanum bukasovii
ATAATCCTCTTTCTTAATTCATCTACATTAGGTACACACAATCTGTTTTGACATCGAAGTACTCCCTCTTGCGTAAGCTCAAATGCCTTTGTCATACCTTGTTGTACATTCTCCTTAAGCTTTAATAGAATAGGATCAGTGTACTGCTTCTCTTTCACTTCTACTACTAATGAGGATTCTGCCGCATTTTGCACAATAACCCCTTTGTCAGGAGATTCAAGAAGCCGAACCCCCAAGCTAGCTAGTTGACATAGATCCTTAGTTATTCCTTGTCTTTCCACAGACTGCCCATAGGTTCTTGCCATTATGTTACGACTTAACGCATCAGCTACTATATTTGCTTTCCCGGGATGATACAAGATATCAATGTCATAATCTTTTAATAGCTCCAGCCATCTTCGCTGCCTCAGATTTAGGTCCTTTTGCTTAAAGATTTATTGCAAACTCTTGTGATCAGTGTATATGTCAACATGAACTCCATACAAGTAGTGGCGCCATATCTTCAAAGTAAATACAATTGCTGCTAGTTCTAGATCATGAGTTGGATAATTTTTCTCATGTGGCCGCAGCTGCCTTGAGCCGTAAGCTATTACTTTACCATGCTGCATCAAAACACATCCTAGGCCCACCCCCTAAGTATCACAATATACTACATACCCTTCTGTTCCTTCTGGAAGTACCAATACCGGTGTAGAAGTTAATTTATTCCTCAACTCTTGGAAGCTTCTTTCACATTCATCACTCCACTGAAACTTGGTTTCTTTGTGTGTTAGCTTTGTTAAGGGTGCAGCAATGGAAGAGAATCCTTCAATGAACCTGCTGTAATAACCTGCCAATCCAAGGAAACTACGGATCTCCGTAGGCGTTGTAGGTCTTGGCCAGTTTTTCACCACTTCTATCTTCTTATTATCAACCCTTATTCCTTCATCGGATACAACATGACCTAGGAATGCAACCAATTTTAACCAAAACTCACATTTAGAGAACTTTGCATACAACTTACAATCAAGAAGAATTTGTAAAACCTATCGTAGGTGATAAGCATGGTCCTCTTCCGATCTTGAATACACCAAAATGTCATCTATGAATACTATCACGAACACATCTAAAAATGTCTTGAACACCCTATTCATCAAATCCATAAAAACTGTTGGTGCATTCGTTAGCTCGAATGACATGACTACAAACTTAAAATGACCATATCGTGTTCGGAAAGCTATCTTGGGTATATCTTCGTCTTTGACCCTAACTTGGTGATAACCCGACCTCAGGTCAATTTTTGAAAAACACCTAGCACCTTGTATCTGATCAAACAAACCATCAATTCTAGGGAGGGGATATTTGTTCTTAATCGTTACCTTATTCAACTGCCGGCAATCGATACACATTCTTAACGAGCCATCTTTCTTGCGTACAAATAAAACTGGTGCTCCCTATGGGGACATACTAGGCCTTATGAATCCTTTTCCTAATAAGTCTTTTAATTGCTCCTTCAACTCCCGTAATTCTGCCGGGGCCATTCTATATGGAGGGATGGATATAGGTTGAGTATCTGGAATCACATCAATACCAAACTCTATTTCTCTTTCTGGAGGCAAACCCGGAAGATCTTCAGGAAATACATCAGGAAATTCATTTACCACTGGAATGGATTGAAGAGTTGGTGGCTCCGCATCTATATTTCTCACTCTCACTAGATGACATATGTATCCTTTGGACATCATCTTCTTTGCCTTAAAATAGGAAATAAATTTACCTCTTGGTGTCCTAATATTACCTTTCCATTCAAGAACGGCCTCTTTTGGAAAATGGAAATGCAGCGTCTTCATTCAGCAATCTACCGTGGCATAACAAGAAGCTAACCAATCCATACCCATTATAACATCAAAATCCACAATTTCTAGCTCAACAAGGTCAGCCAACGTATCACGATCACAAACAGTTACAATGCAATTACGATAAACCTTTCTAGCTATAATAGAGTCACCAATCGGTGTAGACACCTCAAATGGTTTCACTAATAATTCTGGTGTTCTTTTGAATTTTTCAGCAATCAATGGAGTAACATATGATAGTGTAGACCCCGGATCAATTAATACATATACAATATGTGAAAAGATGGACAATGTACCTGTAACCACATCCGGCGAGGCTTCCAAATTTTGTCGATCCCCGTGAGCATATGTGCGATTCTGAACTCCACTAGAACTAGCTGCTCCCCTAGCTCCTCTACCACGACCAGTAGGCATCTGTCCTCTACCTAAAGAAGGTGCTGATGACGAGGATGCAACAACTGACCTAGTAGGTTGTGCCACACCACCCACACCCCTATGAGGGCAATTTCTCATCATATGACCTGGTGTACCACACCAAAAACAAGCATTTGTCCCAAACCGACATGCACCTAAATGATTCCTTCCACATTGTTTACAAAACTCTCGAGGAGGTCTTGATTGGCTCATACTTCCCTGCTCTTGGTATCCCGTGGTTCGTGAACCTTGGCTTTCACCTATTTGCCTAAATTGATTGCCCCTAGACCCTTGAAATTGAGGTGGGGCACTACCTATAGAGTAGGAAGATGATGGCCTAGGCGGTCTGTTAAAGAACCGAGGCCTAAACTCACCTTGGGATGGTGTAAACTGCCCCATAGATCTGGCCCTCTTAGAATGCCCTATTTCTGACTCTTGTGTTCTTCTTCTTTGCCTTTGATCCTCCAACTTTTGCGCAAAAGCTTGCATCCTTGATATATCCATATCTTTATTCAATGAAGTAATGGTATAGTCTCTAACCAGATATGAATCTAATCTATCCACATATCGATGAACTCTGTCCCCCATAGTAGCAACTACATTAGGATCATACCTGGCCAAGGAATTAAATTTGAGACTGTACTGTCTCACGCTCATACTTCCTTGGTGGAGATTTAAGAACTGATCCGCACGGGCATCTTGGATCTCCAATGGCAGGTAATGGTCAAGGAATGCCTCTTTGAACTCTTTCCATATAGCTAAAGGTGCATCTGTTCCCCTGGATTACTTCCAAGCTTCATACCACAATATAGCCACACCCTTTAATCTATATGCTTCTAGTTCGAGTGCTTCTTTACCACTTACATGCATAACATCGAAAGTGCGTTGGATCTGATCTATAAAGTCTTGTGGATCTTCATTAGGATCTGTCCCGGTGAATGATGAAGGGTCCGAATTAAGGAAATCAGGTATCCGCGTGCCAGCCACTTTATCTACACTACTAATACCCGCAACTGGACCTTCTTGCCTTTGGCCGTGGCCAACAACTATACGAGTCAACAATTGGACTGCATTCCTCAAATCTTGCTCGGTAGCATTAATAGGGGGTTCTTGAGGTGCAGCTTCCCTCCTTAGCTCTTCTGGCGATGGAGGGGTCGGGAAAGTCTGTGATAGAGACTCATCTTGAGCCTCACCTTGAACAGCTTGACTAGGTGGTGGTTGGCTGGTCCCTTCTTGGGCAGCCACATACAGTCGCTTACCTGTACTTTTACTCCTTCTCGTAGCCGGCATGTTCGCTATAATAAAAAATTCAGAAGTTAGGTACTATTCACCTACAACATTGGTTCTATCGCACGATCTAAGAAATGAAAGAAAAGAGACAACTCCTACCTGTCCTGTAGCCTTTTGTTTATAAATGTGGTGCACAACACATCCATAAGAAAGACTCTACATAGACACGACTTTGTAGACTCCCTAGGATGACTTGCTCTGGTACCACTTTGTCACGCCTCAAATCCCATTAAGACGGACAGGCACTCGATGCCCTAAAGGCCCGAGAGAACCAACATGTGACCTGTGCTTACTATGCATGTAACTATGAAAATTTTGTGACAAGATTGCCAGGGACGCAGCGATATAAACTGACATAAGTAGACCCAAAACTTATATACAAGACTCGGCCATTGAGGCCACAACTTGTTAAGATGCAACTGAACCATATACATAAGTCTACAAAGCCTCTAAAAGATAGAAACCCTTAGAATAGGTCGGGACAGACCCCGCCTTACCCCTAACTACGATACAATACCAAAATGAATCTACCAAGGGCTCAGTAAAGCTCCGAAGCAACCTGGAGCTCACCAAAAGTAGCTGAGTGTCGTATGCTCCTACTAAGGAGGTCTACTAGCGGGAGTACCTGTGCCTGCAGCATGAAACGTAGCGTCCCCCGCGAGGGACATCAGTACGAAAAATGTACTGAATATGCAAGGCAACTACATATATAAAGTAAGAGTTCAAACGAAACCAGGTATTAACGTATAATTGCATAAATAAGAATAAGAGGCCGCCTATGTTAACTCTTGTGGGGTCATGTATGTTACATTCTTGTCTTTACCTTTATGTGTGTTATGATCTTTATAAGGCATGTGATACGAGTGACCAGCTGATCAGTGGTAGAAGAGGATGACCCATGCTAGGCATTTTAACCCCTGGGATGTGGTCCTTAACATTGCACAAATCGGGATCGGCCCATGATAGGCTTTCGCCCCTGAGCTGCCACCCTTCTATACCCATTGGGATCGGCCCATGCTAGGCTTTCGCCCCTGAGCTGCCACCCATAATTATACAAATTGCTTCACTTAGATACTTTAATCTTTGAGATTGTTGTTTTGGTGGTAACAATCATTTTTGAGATTTGGAAATACGGAACAGTAGTAGGAGACATGAAAATAATACTTTAGGACAGTAGGTACAATTTAAGGAGCTATGTAACATTAATGCATTACTTGAGAGCTTAAATGACACAATTGACTTCAATTGACTATAGAGTACTGAACGTTTAACTAAGTAATTATGTACAGTTAGGAGGGGGGGATATTGTTAGCTATTTGGATACCGTACATTGCCACTATGTTTCCTTTACTAGGAATAGAACTTAGAAAATTTACTTATTGACATTAATCGCAAGTATCAGATTTCATGCTAAGAAATATGGAAATCGAATCGCACTACATACCTTATTTTATGACCAAGCCACTGTCACAATTCAGCCTCCCTTCTTGGATGCTAATCTACATTATAAGTCACAATTAAGCTAATGTCAGTAGCTAATCACATTAAGGCCCTAAAAACAGTAGCTAACACTTGACGGAAAGTAGGCCCATACAACCCTTGCACCAATGGTGAACCACCATACCCTTCTTCTATACATCGTTTGCCAAGATACCCAAACAGCCCCCAAGAACAATATACATAAGGAAGCCACTATCAATCCCTAAAAATCTTTCAGCATAATAGGAGAATATTGACTCAAGGATTTATCACCATCCATTAGTTCTTGATAAATATATACAAAATTCTCCACCCCAAATCTGTATTTAAAGAGAGGCAAAAATGCGCAGTAGTCTTACCTTAGTTTCTAGGAATTTATCCTCTAAACTTGTACTCCAAGATATGAAACTCTCCTTCAAACTTTTACTTGAAAATGGGGCAATACTCAAGGACCCAAGGTTTGCTAGGGCTGCTGATTGAAGCCAAAAGAGACCAAGAGAGAAACTTAAGAAATCTGAAAATTTTGCAAGTTAAAAATGAAGCAAAAGATCTGATCTTTATCCCTTTAAAAAGGAGGTGTAATGGCCGGATTTCTTAACTAATTTTGGCCATATATTATCAAGTAGGTGACCCACCTACTTGGCCTTTTAACTTGGGCTTTTGGGAACTTCAACACTTGTTGGGCCCTACTCCGAATTATCCCTCTATTCATGTCAATTTGGGCCATAATTAATGTAAGTAGGTGGTCCACCTATTTGGACTTTTCATTTGGGCCTTTTTGGACTTGAGACTATTGGGCCTTGGCTGTCCATTTTTCCCTTATCCTTCTACTCAACTTGGGCCAAATTAATGTAAGTAGGTGGTAGTGCATTTGGCCTAATTACCACCTTACTACCTCTAGTTTAAATACTTCCATCGAAGTTAACTTGCAGTACACATGCTGAAACGTGCAAGGTGTTACATCACCTTGCGAGCTAGTTTAAACTAACACTAATCATATAAGAAGCACGGTCCCTCACCAATACTATAAGGCTATGTCAAGTGTCACCTGAATAGAACTAGCTTACACATAATACATATTTTTACACCTTTACTAAGATTCCCAAGAAATTTGATGAAGAAATACCTTGGAATCACCAAACCCTAGATTCAATGGCTCCCTTCTTCTTCTCTAATGGAGGGTTTCTAGTGAGAGAAATATTTGAGAGGAGGTGGGTATCTTTTTTATTCTATTTGGAGTGACTTAAATGAAAGGATTTAGGTCTAAAAAGGGTTTTATAGTTGCTAGGAAAGGATTAGAATAATGACTTAACTTTGGAAAAGGACTAAGGACCCTTAAAGTTTAAACTTAAAAGTTTACACCAAACCCGTCTAAGCTAGCCCTTTGCACACCTTGGCTCGCCAAGGGCACTAGGCGACTCACCAAATGGCCCTTGGCTAGCCCATTTTTCCAGCTTGACAGTGCTTGACTATTTCGGCAATAACTTTTTACTCCGAGATTGGAATAAGGAAAACTCGGTGTTGTTGGAAAGAGGACTCAGAGACCTTTAAAGTTCCAACTTAAAATCTCACCTCCTTCACGACATACCTCGCTCATTTGCCCCTCTTGGTTAGCCAAGGGCACTAGGCGACTCGCCAAGTGCACCCTTGGCTCTCCCAATATTCTAGTGAGCTCCCAAATTGGGCAGTCCACTAGGCGATCAAGAGGGGTCAATGGGCGGCACGCCAAGTTGGTTGGCGAACTTGGACTTAGCTCGCCCTTTGGTCCAGCATCTTGGCCAAATGGGGTAGCCACTAGGTGATCACAAGGGCACAAGGCGACTCGCCCAACCCTTTGGGTGATCAAACAGCCCCATCGCCAAACATCCTCAAGGAACAAGGCTTCATTAACCCTACCTTGTTAGTCTAGGCCCCTTGCTTGCACCCTAGGCTTCCTCCTTGCTTAATTTAGGTTCTATAACAGCCTAGACATCAATCTAAAGTTACACTAACCCAGTCGTTAAGGCTCTATTTAACCTATCATTTTCCGAGTCGTTACATTATCCCCCGCTTAGGAACATTCGTCCTCGAATGACACTTTAAACACATTAATGGAAAACGACTTGAGACTTGCAGCCCAAAAATCAAGACACATCAAGCTATATGCATAATCATAGGAGGAAACATCAACTCCACATTAATAATCTCAAAGCAACACAAAGCAAGTAGGAACTATATCTACAAACTCATTATGAACCAAACAACAACAACATTTCTCATTTCATTGGAGGAACTTCCTTCTCCAACTCACATCATGCTCATCATAACATCAATAAGCTCATTACGCAATTACTCTCATAAAAGGTCATTATAAAACTTTTCAATAAGATACATTTAGGCATGTGCAACATTTAACCTCATGAAGCATATAGACAACTCAAACTAAATGCACATCAACCTGAGTGACAATAAATCATGAAAACTCATTTTCTCATTTAAACAAGAATTCAACTAGAACATTCGTAATATAAGGAGAACATGGAAACACAATGTCACACATGACTCCAAAAACATGAAACAAGCTACAAGGAACTCTTGGTCTCAAGCTTGAATAGGAATAAAAGGAAAAAGATAAGAACATCACACCCTCAACAACCTTACTATCCAACATACCATCCCCCACTTAGGAGTAAACCCAACTAAGGTCAACATGAACATACTATAGGAACCTCAATCAATACATCTACAACTTACTAGAAACCATCAACATACCGATACTTTTAAACTAGGAAGGTCCTCATTAAGCAACTCTTGCTCACAATCAACCTTACCACATCACTCAAGGTCTCATATGAGCCTACCATACCGGGTCTAAAACTTCTCAAAGTCACTACATATCTTTAGGTAAGAAAATCAATCAAGCCTAACTCATGAACATCAAGGACACTCAAAGACCTTACCATCTAGGCACATTATCCCCCACTTGGGAGTAAGCCTTTACCATCTCTTCTAAGCTTCACTTCTTTCAATTCTAAGATCGGAGCAAGGCATCACCAAACCTTCATACTCATCATACATAGGCATTTCTAAAACACCACAATTCATTAACTCTTTCAACATACCTCAAAACTCATCATAACTAAGTCGGGTTCAACCAACAACACACATAACCATAAAACAACCCATTCATACTAAAGTCAACATCACAATCTTCCATCTTACATCTATCAAGTCACATAGCCATAGTTGGTATCACAACCAAACCTTTTCTCTCCCTCAACCCTCCTAGCATACTCCTTTGAAGTGGTCATACTCTAAAGACCATCACTTAAGGAATACGGGAAATATATTATAGAGTGAAATTCTATGGCACGACTTGAAGAATGAAGAAGTGAAACTTTCTTAACACCCAATAGCTTCTTATTCATAATGTGGCACGCTTCACATTATGAACAAGACTCTACTAGATGTGGTTTGACACAACCTAAGACCATTCAAAAATCTTATGCTCTGATACCCTGTTTGTCATGATCCGAGAGCATCCCCTAGTCGTAACACGGCGTACTCGACCGTAAAGTGGTCTAGTACAAGCCTCATACCATTCTTGAACATAAGAACATAGGAAAATAGAGAAGAATTAAAAACTTTCTTTTACAATCGAAGACATTTTCATTTAAAAGCAAGCGGAAGACATTCTAGACTTTGTACATACAATAGATTTAACAAAACTAAAAGACGTAAAGGGAACATATTGGGTTTTGTCCTCGAAACTATGAGGACTCACCCAGTCTGCATCTTCAAGCACCTTAGAAACCTATCCTTCAAGCACCTTAGAAACCTATCCTTCAAGCATAGAACACCAATATCTTCAAGCCCTACACTTTAGTAAGAAAAGGGAAAGAATGGGGTTAGCACATTAGATGTACTAAGCATGATGACCATGCAAAAACATGCTTAAAAAGGACATTTGAGTTGAAAGTCATGCTTTTATGCCATTTTTGAGAATCTTCATGAACATTGATCAAAGAAGCATATTATAAGTCACAACCAACATACAAAGTCACATATTTCACATTTAGTCAAAATCACACATAACCCTTTACCTTCACCTTGAGCCTTCACCTCAAGTAACCCTCAAGCTATACCCTGTGCAATGTATGGATAGCGTCCCATACCACCACCCACACTAAGGTACCACCTTAAGGTCACAAAAAGTGAACTTACCATTCATTCTTCTCACCATTACACAATAGAGCATATAAAACATATAACATCACATGAATCACATCATCACATTATGACTATCATCTAAGATAACTCTAAGTCCTACTTGTGCAATGTGCAAGTAGCATCCCATACTACTACTCATACTAACTACTCCTTTGATGTCATCATAGACAAGGTACATTCATATACAATAAGTCATGACAAGGAAGTACTCAATTTACAATCCAAGTATAGCATGCATCTTTATATTTAAGAATTTAAGCCAACATTCTTCATTAGGTTCATCTTGGATACATTTATGCATTTAGATGATTTTCACAGATTTAGCCATTAAGTCTTAGAGAATTCACTATAGCCCTTTCAAAGCCTACTCGTGCAATATATAGATAGCATCTCATACTACTACCTACACTTTGTAGTACCTATCAAGAAACTAGAGTGCACATCTCACATGATGGGAATAGGCGTTTAACCGACATAGACCATGCAAGTTAACATGGAATCTGTTCTCTTTCCCAAATCGAAAGAGGTGATCTCCTTGCCTAAGGAAGACTGGTAAGATTAGCTTGGATTTTCATTGAAACCACTGGGTAATATCCTATGTGGGCACATAGTTATGGGATAGGAAGAAGTTCATTGGAACCCTAACCTAACGTTGGGAGAGTTTCTATCTTACCATTTCTGCTTGGTGCTTAGCCTACATTCACATAAAGTATTTTATTGCATTAGTGTACTAGAGAGGGTCACCACATTAGGCCTACTATCCCAAAGTACTTTCCCAAGAAAGGGACACCACTAATAGGCCTACCATTTCAAGGTACTTTAAGGATAGCTCTTGACTTCCTTAGAAAGATCTACCACCTTTAGGCCTACCATCTCTTAGTCCAGCATTTCACACAAGAAGGAGGCCACCACCATTAGGTCTACCGCTTCAAGGTTTTACACACACACAAGGAGAAGCCACCAACATTAGGTCTACCAAACCAAGGTGTTTCATTCACATTAGTAACTAGACTCCTCATGAAAGGCCATTAACATTAAGTCTACCAATCCAAGGTTTAGCCTAGAATACTTCATTAGACATTTATAGAAAGGCTACCAACAATAGGTCCACCAATTCCAGACATTCTTTCATTCATTTATGAAAGGCTACCAACAATAGGTCTACCAATACAAGACATTCATTCATTCATTTATTAAAGGCTACCATCAATAGGTCTACCAATCCAAGACATTAGGATATTAATTCAAGATACATTCATTATTCAAGAGGACGATGCCTAAGCCTACCAAGTCAAGAGATCACATTCAACAATACAAGAAAAGGATGCATTAGACTACCAATTCCATATATTCAACTTTACAATAGTGAACCCCTTACCTTCCATTATCAACATCATCAGTTTTTAGTGAGAATATGATTTCAATCGCAACACTTTCACATTCTATACAAGATCATCATTCTATCCATGGAAATCACATGTAAATCCTTCACATTATACATTAACAATTACAACATTATGATAATAATTTAATCCTTCGCAATATGCCTTCAAGGCTATGATCACAATGTACATAGTAAGTAAACACCTCCACCTTTCAAGTGGATCAACCATTCAAGCACAATTCTACTTTAACATGAGATTAGGTCAAACTTGCCATTTCAAGGCTATGATCACAAACCCTCAATTCATCAAAAATTCACCATAATTAGACATAGATGATGATACAATTCAACAATATAAATCAATCCAAGCATAAATCCACTATCATTCACGTATAATCAACAGATCTACTTCATAAGTCACAAATTTAGAAATTGAGAGGAATCATGGGTTCATAGAGTATTTTCATCATAAATCCTCAATTAAACCTCAACACAATCAATATATGTCTTTAGAAACCATTTGAAATTGTTTGTAGAAAGAACCCATGAGGTTGAGTAAAACCCTTGGTTTTTCATGAACTTGAAAACCTTGAAAACTTCTTGGAAATTGACTCTAAGGTAAAGCTAACCCTAGATGAAGAATCACCATACCTTTACTAATATTCCCTATGAAATTTGATGAAGAAACACCTTGGAATTAACACACCCTAGCTTCAATGGCTCCCTTATACTTTTTCTCTAATGGAGGGTTTCTAGTGAGATAAATATTTGAGAGAAGGTGGGTCTCTTTTTTATTCTATTTGGAGTGACTTAAATGAAGGGATTTAGGTCTAAAAAGGGTCTTATAGGCGCTAGGAAAGGATTAGAATAATAAGGACTTAACTATGGTAAAGGACTAAGGACCCTTAAAGTTTAAAATTAAAAGTTTGCACCAAACCCGTCTAAGCTAGCCCTTTGCACACCTTGTCTCGCCAAGGGCACTAGGACTCGCCAAATGGCCCTTGGCTAGCCCATTTTTCCAAACATACAGTGCTTCACTATTTCGGGTATAACTTTTAACTCTGAGATCGAAATTGGGTAAACTTAGTGGCATTGGAAAGAGGACTCAGAGATCTTTAAAGTTCCAACTTAAAATATCACCTCCTTCCCGACTTAACTCATTCATTTTCCCCTCTTGGATCACCAAGGGCACTAGGCGACTCATCAAGTGCACCCTTGGCTCGCCCAATTGTCTAGTGAGCTCCCAAATTGGGCAGTCCACTAGGCGATCAAGAAGGTTCAATGGGCGGCACACCAAGCTGGTTGGTGAGCTTGGACTTAGCTCGCCCTTTGGTCCATCATCATGGCCAAATGGGGCAGCCACAAGGCGATCACAAGGGCACAAGGGCGATGAAACAGCCCCATCGCCAAACATCCCTTCAAGGAACAAGGCTTCATTCACCGTATCTTCTTAGTCTAGGCCCCTTGCTTGCACCCAAGGCTTCCTGCTTTCTCCATTTAGGTTCTAAAACATCCTAGACATCAATCTAAAGTCACACAAACCCAAACGTCAATGCTCTAGTTCAGCCAATCATTTTCTGAGTTATTACACGCGCCGCGTGGATGGCCTCAATAGGTCAAGGCCCCCAAAACCAAGTCTCAACCATGAACCACGGTTGACTAGGATGGGGAGTGACCCAATCCACGGTCTGTGGTTGGGTGTCGTGAGTCCCCACCTGGGTTACTAGTTTGGTTCGGCCATGGTGAGGGCCTTTTGGTAAATTCATGTTAAGTCTAGTTTAGTTGGGGGGACGGTTTTAATTAGTTATTTAAGGTGTTTTAAGGGTTATTAAAGTATTAAAACTTATTTTCAATTCATTTTTTCAAAACCCAAATTAGAAACATCCCCTCCCCTCCAGAAGTTCTCTCTCTAAGTAACTTCCATTAGAGCTGAAGGATTCTAGCTTCCAAGGTCAAGACTTCAAGTTTTTCAATGGATTTTCATGCGATTCTTGAATTAAAGGTATGGTAGTCTTCATCCTTGACTTAGTTTCGTTCATGGAGCCAATCTCAATGTTGATTTCAAGTCTCTAATGTTTCCCCAAAAACCCTAGTTTTCAATCTTGGCAGGAGTTCTATTCTAAATATTTTCTAAAGGCTTTATTTCATTGAATTATGAATGAATTTTGATTTATATGTGAATCAAGATGATTTCTTCAGAGAACCTATGTTTTCCCCCAAATTCTTAAATTGTGATTTGTGATTGGGAATTGATTTATCATGAAGGCATATTGAATTGTTTATGTTTATGTTGAATTAGTGACTGAATTATGTCAATTTCCTTATATACTGTAATATCTTATATTTATGGGTTGAATATGTCCTTCAAAGACGATTTCATGAAGGATCTATGTATGATTATGATGTGAAGTTTATGTGTGTGATATAAATGAAAGTGTCATGGTCATGTTTCTAACGTAATTGTGAAGTGATTGAAAGTATACGCTCAGTTAACCCTTATGAATGATGATGATATATGTGAAAGGCTATTCTCACATAAACACACTTATTAATGACTAATGAATGAAATTCTAGGATAATGTTAATGATGAAACATTAATTGAAAGGTTATTCTCAATTGTACTCTAATGAATGATAATGACTTGTTGTGTAAGGACTTTCTCACAATAAGGGTATTCTCAGGTGAAATGCTATTCTCATCATTGAATCTATGAGCTTTCCAATGAATGAATGTTGGGTTTGAGATGGATTCCCTCACATGAGTTGAGGCGGGGTATCTAATAGCAATCTCTTATCCCATAAAGAACTAATGTAATGAATGTGAACTACTCCGTGGGGAATAACGCTTAGAACAGAGTGGATAGTGATGACATGGAATCCCTCAAGTGAATTGAGGCGGTGTTTCTAGTAGTAATCACTTGAGATGGATGCCCTCACGTTAGTTGAGGCGGGGTATCTAGTAGAAATCTCCATATCCCATAAACTATGTTCCCACATAGGTTATTAGCTAGTGGATCCACCTAAGCTAAAATGAATGGTCCTACCTTAGGCAAGTAGGAATCCCTTATCCGGTGAGGGTGGCACCGAGATTCCATGAATTGCTCACATGGTCTATGTTGGTTAAGGCTTACCCCCACAAAGAATGTTAATGAACTATGGCTTCCCAAGAATGCGCTACTTAGTGTGGGTGGTGGTATGGGATGCCATCTATGCATTGCACAAGTAGGCATTGAGAAGTGTTGTGGTGTTTTCCTTTATAATGTTAAATGAAATGAATGGACTCTTCTGATCATGTTAATGAGAATGTTGGTTTGATGTCTAAATGAAAGAAGGTGTTCTTAATGTAATGAAGTAAATGAAGAATGTTGGCTCTTATATGCTTACATGTAAAGATACATGCTATACTTTGATTGTAATATGAATTACTGCCTCGTTATGACTTATGGTATTTGAGGGTGCCTTGTCTATGGTGACTTCAAATGAGTACTTAGTGTGAGTAGTAAAATGGGATGCTACTTGAACATTGCACAAGTATGACTTGGAATTGCAATAGGTGATGGTCCATATGTGTTTATATGACTTATGTAATGTTTATGTCTCTTATGTATGAGTTTTGTGTAAAGATGGAAAGGTTGAATGGTAAGTTCACTTTTACTGACCTTAAGGTTGTACCTTAGTGTGGATGGTGGTATGGGATGCTATCCATACATTGCACAAGGTATAGCTTGACGGTTTCTTGAGGTGAAGGATTAATGTGATGGTAATGGTTTTTATATAGATTATGTTCTAATAAGGTGAAGAATGACTTGTATGTTGATTATGTCTTATATTATACCTCTTATGCTTATGTTCATGAAGGTTTTTATCAAAATGGCATATCTCATGGCTTTCAAATAAAATGTTCGTCTTAAGTATGGTTTTTGCATGGCTATCATACTAAGTACTTAATTGTGCTAACACTTATTTTCTTCATGTTTACTACAAAGGTAGGTTCCGTTAAGGGATTTGCATTTTTCTTAGTTGAAGCTTGGATTAGAGTTCTTCCTAGACAATTTTGGTATGTCCTCATAGAGACTTTTGAATGGGTTGCTTTATGATTATGCTTAGAGGATTGTAGAACCCAACTTAGTTATGATGAGTTTTAGAGGAATGTTAAAAGATTTCATGAATGAGGTGTTTATAAATGTCTTGATGGGTGAGTGAGTAGACTTCTCTAAGAAATGTAGAAGTGTAATTCGCCTTGTTTTAGAACCATCCTGTGTGATGTGTGTGAAGGTTTAGTGATATTTTGCTCTGACCATAGAATTGAAAGAAGAAATGCGTAAATTTTTTTTGTATAGGCTTACTCCCAAGTGGGGGATAAGGTGCATAGATGATAAGGTCATAAAGTGTCCTTGAAGTTGATGAGTTAGATTTGCTTGATATACTCACCATATGAGGTGTAGTGAGTATGATGAGTTTAGGCCCTAGTGTGGTAGACTCATATGAGACCTTGAGTGGTATTGGTAAGGTTGTTGTGAGCAAGAGTTGTTTCATGAGGACGTTCATAGTTTAAAGGCTCCGGTATGTTGATGGTTTCTTATAAGTTGTGAATATCTTGTTAAGGTCCCTATGTTATGTTCATGTTAGCCTTAGTTGGGTTTACTCATAAGTGGGGGATTGTATGTTGAATAGTAAGGTTGTTGAGAATTCCGATATCCTGATCTCTTTCCTTTTTTTTCTATTCAAGCTTGAGACTAAGAGTTCCTTATAGTTTGTTTCATGTTTTAGAGTCATGTTTGAGAATGTGTTTCCATGGTGTCCTTATGATATGCAAGTTCTTGATGAATTCATGTTTAAATGAGAAAATGAGTTTTTATGAATTATGTTCCTCATGTTGATTTGCATCTAGTATGAGTTGTTTGTATGCTTCATGAGGTGAAGTATTGCACATGCCTAAATGTGCTTTTATGAAGAAATTGCATAATATGCCTAATGATATTCTGATGAGCATGATATGAGTTGGCGAAGGTAATTCCTCCAATATAATGAGAAATATTGTAGTTATGTTGCATAATGAGTTTGTAGATGTAGTTCGTACTTTCTTGAATTGCATGGAGTTTGTTCGAGATGGAGTTGATCTCTTCTCTTAGTTTTGTGCATTGGTTATGATGTTGCATGTATGATGGGCTGCTACTCTTGAGTCGTTAACCCCTTAATGTGTTTAAAGTGATATTTGAGGATGAATGTTCTTAAGTG
This sequence comes from Solanum bukasovii, assembly GCA_029582585.1. Lineage (NCBI taxonomy): Eukaryota > Viridiplantae > Streptophyta > Magnoliopsida > Solanales > Solanaceae > Solanum > Solanum bukasovii. The sequence continues at coordinate 15,850 of JAJOOI010008243.1, forward strand.
GGGATAATGTAACGACCCGTAAAATGAATAGGTGAAACTAGAGCCTAACGAGTTTTGTTTTGAGTTTGACATGAGGGTTTCATGTTGTAAAATGTTGTCCCGAGCTATGGTTTAGGGGTTAAACATCAAGGTACGGCTTTCCAAGGGCCACCCTAAGGGTCCTTGAGGAAGACCCTAAGCCTAACCCCAAGGCTGCCCTAAAATAGGAAAGTTACCAAAAATGAGGGTGAACTACGGAAGGGGTCCCGTCCCCGTAGTTCCATCCAAGTCGCGTGGATGGCCTCTATAGGTCAAGGTCCCCAAAACCAAGCCTCAGCTACAAACCACGGTTGACCAGGATGGGACGTGACCCAATCCACAGTCTGTGGTTTGGTGTCGTGAGTCCCCACCTGTGTTACTAGTTTGGTTCGGCCAAGGTGAGGGCCTTTTGGTAAATTCATGTTAAGTCTAGTTTAGTTGGGGGACGGTTTTGATTAGTTTTTTAAGGTATTTTAAGGCCTTTTAAATTATTAAAATTTATTTTCAATTCATTATTAAAAAACCCAAATTAGAAACCTCCCCTCCCCTCCAAAAGTTCTGTCTCTAAGAAACCTCCATTAGAGATGAAGGATTCAAGATTCCAAGGTCAAGTTTTCAACTATTTCAAGGGATTTTTTGTGGGATTCTTCCATTAAAGGTGTGGTAGTCTTCATCGTTGACTTAGTTTCTTTTAAGGAGCCAATCTCAAAGTTGATTTCAAGTCTCCAATGTTTTACCAAAAACCCTAGTTTTCAATCTTGACATGGGTTTGATTCTAAACGTTTTCTAAAGGATTTATTGCATTGAATTATGAATGAATTGTGGATTTAAATGTGAATCAAGATGATTTATTCCTAGAACCCTTGTTTTCCCCAAATTCCTAAATTGTGATTTGTGATTGGGAATTGATTGATCAAGAAGGTATATTGAATTGCTTATGTTTATTTTGAATTAGTGATTGAATCATGTCTATTTTCTTATCTAATGTAGTATCTTGGATTTATGGGTTGATGTTGGGTCATGGCCTTGAACGACAATTTCATGAAGGATCTATCTATGAATATGATGTGAAGTTTATGTTTGTGATCTAAATGAAATTGTTATGATCATGTTTCTATTGAAATTGTGAGGTGATTGAAAGTATATGCTCAATGAACCCTTATGAATGATGATGATATATGTGAAAGGCTATTCTCACATAAACACACTTATGAATGACTAATGAATGAAATTCTAGGATAATGTTAATGATGAAATATTAATTGAAAGGTTATTCTCAATTGTACTCTAATGAATGATAATGACTTGTTGTGGAAGGACTTTCTCACAATAAGGGTATTCTCAGGTGAAAGGCTATTCTCATCATTGAATCTATGAGCTTTCCAATGAATGAATGTTGGGTTTGGGATGGATTCCCTCACATGAGTTGAGGCGGGGTATCTAATAGCAATCTCTTATCCCATAAAGAACTAATGTAATGAATGTGAACTACTCCGTGGGGAATAACGCTTAGAACAGAGTGGATAGTGATGACATGGAATCCCTCAAGTGAATTGAGGCGGTGTTTCTAGTAGTAATCTCTTGAGATGGATGCCCTCACGTTATTTGAGGCGGGGTATCTAGTAGAAATCTCCATATCCCATAAACTATGTTCCCACATAGGTTATTAGCTAGTGGATCCACCTAAGCTAAAATGAATGGTCCTACCTTAGGCAAGTAGGAATCCCTTATCCGGTGAGGGTGGCACCGGGATTCCATGAATTGCTCACATGGTCTATGTTGGTTAAGGCTTACCCCCACAAAGAATGTTAATGAACTATGTCTTCTCAAGAATGCACTACTTAGTGTAGGTGGTGGTATTGGATGCCATCTACGCATTGTACAAGTAGGCTTTGATAGGGGTTGTGGTTTGTTCCTTTATAATGGTAAATGAAATGAATGGACTATTATGATCATGTTAATGAGAATATTGGTTTGATGTCTAAACAAATGAAGGTGTTCTTAATGTAATGAAGTAAATGAAGAATGTTGACTCTTATAATCTTAAATGTAAAGATGCATGCTATACTTGGCTGTATTATGAATTACTTCCTTCTTATGACTTATGGTATATGAATATGCCTTGTCTATGGTGACTTCAAAGGAGTACTTAGTGTGAGTAGTATTATGGGATGCTACTTGCACATTGCACAAGTATGACTTAGAGTTGCCCTATGTGATGTTCCTTATGTGTTGATATGACTTATGAAATGTTTATGTCTCTTATGTATGAGTATTGTGTAACGATGGAAAGATTGAATGGTAAGTTAACTTTTGGTGACCTTAAGGTGCTACCTTAGTGTGGATGGTGGTATAGGACATTATCCATACATTGCACAAGGTATAGCTTGAGGGTTTCTTGAGGTGAAGGCTTAATGTGAAGGTAATGGTTTATATATTGATTATGTTCTACTGTGGTGAATAATGACTTGTATGTTGATTATGTCCTATATTATGCATCTTATGCTTATGTTCATGAAGGTTTTATCAAAATGGCATATCTCATGACTTTTAAATAAAATGTCCGTTTTAGGCATGGTTTTTGCATGGCTATCATACTTAGTACTTAATTGTGATAACCGATATTTTCTCCATGATTACTACAAGTGTAGGTTCCGGTAAGTGATTTGCATTCTCTCCAGTTGAAGCTTGGATTAGAGTTCTTCCAAGACACTTTTGGTATGTCCTCATAGATCGAGGACAAGAACTTTTAATGTTTCAATCGCTTTCATGTAATTGACTATTTTAGATTTCGATTGCCAAGGGCCGTGTCCCTACCTTTGTTTAAGATTTTTTCTAAGATGGCCATGTGAGGCGATAGACTTCCTCTTGCTTTTAATGTTTTCGATTGTAGGTTTCATAAAAGAATAGTTTTAAATCCTGCACTATTTCTAAGTATCTTATGTTATGAATGATATGGGCTTGTATGAGGCTTTTCAGAGTCTTGTATGCCGGGTCACATTTGGGGTCTAGACTCGGGTCGTGACAAATATGGTATCAGAGAAAAAGGTTTTGGGAGTGGTTTTTAGGATTAATGTCTCACAACCACGTCTAGTAGAGTCTTGTTCATCGGTGTGAGTTGCGACATATCTATGATGGAGAAGCTATAGGACGTTAGAAAGTTACAGTTCTTGCATTATTCGTGAAGTTGTGCCATAGAGTTTGACTCCATAAGTTCTCTCTCTAATTCCTTACTCGGTGGTCTAGAAGATGTGACTACTCAAAGGGCTAATGCTACAAGGATCGTGGGAGAAAAAGGATAGAATTGATGGCAATTGTGTCTTTGTGACTTGTTAGATTTGAGGTGATAGATTGTGATGTTGTCTTTAGTTTGAATGGGTTGCCTTATGGTTATGCTTAGATGATGGTAGAACTCGGCCTAGTTATGATGAGTTTTGGAGGTATGTTGAGAGATTTGATGAATGAGGTGTTTTAGAAATGTCTTGATGGGTGAGTGAGTAGACTTCTCTAAGAAGGGTAGAGGTATAATTTACCTTCTTTTAGAATCATTTTGTGTGATGAATGTGAAGGTTTAGTGATATTTTGCTCTGACCATAGAATTGAAAGAAGAAATGCGTAAAAGAGTTTGTATAGGCTTACTCCCAAGTGGGGGATAAGGTGCCTAGATGATAAGGTCCTTGAGTGTCCATGGTGGTCATGATTTAGGTTCGCTTGAAATACTTACCATAAGAGGTGTAGTGAGTTTGGAGTTTAAGCCCGGTATGGTAGACTCATATGAGACCTTGAGTGGTGTTGGTATGGTTCTTTTTAGAAAGAGTTGCTTCATGGGGACCTTTCTAGTTTAAAAGCTCTGATATGTTGATGGTTTTTAAAAGTTCTGAATGTCTTGTTAAGGTCCCTGTGTTATGTTCATGTTAGCCTTAGTTGGTCTTACTCATAAGTGGGGATTGTATGTTGAATAGTATTGTTGTTGAGAGTTCTGATATCCTTATCTCTTTCCTTTTTTTCCTATTCAAGCTTGAGAGTAAGAGTACCTTATAGCTTGTTTCATGTTTTGGAGTCATGTGTGATATTGTGTTTCCATGGTCTCCTTATTATATTCATGTTCTTGATGAATTCATGTTTAAATGAGAAAATGAGTTTTTATGAATTATGTTCCTCATGTTGATTTGCATCTAGTATGAGTTGTCTGTATGCTTCATGAGGTGAATTGTTAAACATGCCTAAATGTGATTTTATGAAGAAATATCATAATGTGCTTAATGATATTGTTATGAGTTGGGGAAGGTAATTCCTCCAATATAATGAGAAATGTTGAAGTTATGTTGCATAATGAGTTTGTAGACGTAGTTCCTACTTTCTTGAGTTGCATGGAGTTTGTTTGAGATGGAGTTGAAGTTTTCTTCTAGTTTTTTGCATTGGTTATGATGTTGCATGGATGATGGGCTGCTAGTCTTGAGTCGTTAGCCCCTTAATGTGTTTAAAGTGTAAATTAAGGATGAATGTTCATAAGTGGGGGATAATGTAATGACCTATAAAACGATTAGGTGAAACTAGAGCCTAACGAGTTTAGTTTTGAGTTTGACATGAGGGTTTCATGTTTTATAATGTTGTCCTGAGCTATGGTTGAGGGGTTTAGAGGTTAAATGTCAAAGTACGACTCCCCAAGGACCACCCTAAGGGTCCTTGATGAGGACCCTTAGTCTAACCCCAAGGATTCCCCAAAAGAGGAAAGTTGTTAAAATAAGGGTGACCTACGGAGGGGTCCACGCCCCGTTTGTCCATCCACCGCCCCGTGGATGGCCTCCTTAGGCCAAGGCCCATGAAACCAAGTCTCAACCATGAACCACGGTTGACAAGGACAGGGTGTGACCCAATCCACGGTCCGTGGTTTGGTGTCCTGAGTGCCCACTTGTGTTACTGGTTTGGTTCGGCCAAGGTGAGGGCCTTTTGGTAAATTCATGTTAAGTCTAGTTTAGTTGAGGGACGGTTTTAATTAGTTTTTTAAAGATATTTTAATGGTTTTTAAAGTATTAAAACATATTTTCAATTCATTATTTTGAAAACCAAATTAGAAACCTCCCCTCCCCTCCAAAAGTTCTCTCTCTAAGAAACCTCCATTGGAGGTGAATGATTCAAGATACCAAGGTCAACACTATAAGTTTTTCAAGGGATTTTCGTGGGATTCTTCCATTAAAGGTATGGTAGTCTTCATCCTTGACTTTTTTTCGTTCAAGGAACCAATTTCAAAGCTGATGTCAAGTCTCCAATGTTTCCCCAAAAAGTCTAGTTTTCAATCTTGGCATTGGTTCGATTCTAAACATTTTCTAAAGGCTTTATTGCATTGTATTATGAATGAATTGTGGATTTAAATGTGAATCAAGATGATTTCTTCCTAGAACCCATGTTTTTCCCCAAATTCTTAAATTGTGATTTGTGATTGGGAATTGATTTATAATGAAGGTATATTGAATTGCTTATGTTTATGTTGAATTAGTGATTGAATCATATCAATTTCCTTATCTATAAGAGTATCTTAGATTTATGGGTTGATGTTGTTTCATGGCATTGAAAGGCAATTTCATGAAGGATCTATGTATGATTATGATGTGAAGTTTATGTGTCTGATCCAAATGAAAGTGTTATGATCATGTTTCCAACGAAATTGTGAGGTGATTGAAAGTAAGTGCTCAATTAACCCTTATGAATGATGATGATATATGTGAAAGGCTATTCTCACATACACACATTTATGAATGACTAATAAATGAAGTTCTATGATAATGTTAATGATGAAGTATTAATTGAAAGGCTATTCTAAATTGTACTATAATGAATGATAATGACTTGTTGTGGATGGACTTTAACACAATAAGGGGATTCTTAAGTGAAAGGCTATTCTCATCTTTGAATCTATGAGTTTTCTAATGAATGAATGTTGGGTTTTGGATGGATGCTCTCACGTGAGTTGAGGAGGGGTATCTAGTACAATCTCTCAGCCCATAATGAACTAATGTAATGAATGTCAAGTACTCCATGGGGATTAATGCTTAGTACCGAGTGGATAGTGATGAGATGGAAGCCTTAAAATGAGTTGAGGCAGGATTTGTAGTAGCAATCTCTTGGATTAGATGCCCTCATGTGAGTTGAGGCGGGGTATGTAGTAAGAATCTCCCTATCCCATAAACTATTTGCAAACATAGGTTAGTAACTAGTGGATCCACCTAAGCTAAAATTAACGGTCCTACCTTAGGCAAGTAGGAATCCCTTTCTGGTTTGGCTAACACCGGAATTCCATGAATTGTTCACATGGTCAATGTCGGTTAAGGCTTATCCCCCACAAAGAATGTTAATGAACTATGGTTTCTAAAGAATGCACTACTTAGTGAGGGTGGTGGTATGGGACGCTATCTATGTATTGCACAAGTAGGCTTTAAGAGGGGTTGTGGTATGTTCCTCTATAATATTAAATGAAATAATTGAACTCTTATGATCATGTTAATATGAATGTTGGTTTGATGTCTAAATGAATGAAGGTGTTATTCATGTAATGAAGTTAATGAGGAATGTTTACTCTTATATGCTTAAACGTAAAGAAGCATTCTGTACTTCGATTGTACTATGAATTACTTCCCTGTTATGACTTATGGTATATGAATGTGCCTTGTGTATGGTGACTTCAAAGGAGTATTTAGTGTGAGTAGTAGTATGGGATGCTATTTGCATATTGCACAAGTATGACTTTGAGTTACCCTAGATTATGGTCTTTATGTGTTGATATGACTTATGTAATGTTTATGTCTCTTATGTATGAGTATTGTGTAAAGATGGAAAGGTTGAATGGTAAGTTCACTTTTGGTGACCTTAAGGTTGTACCTTAGTGTGGATGGTGGTATGGGATGCTATCCATACATTGCACAAGGTATAGCATGAGGGTTGCTTGAGGTGAAGGATTAATGTGATGGTAATGGTTTATGTTCTAATATGGTGAAGAATAACTTGTATGTTTATTATGTCTTATATTATGCCTCTTATGCTTATGTTCATGAAGGTTTTATCAAAATGTCATATCTCATGACTTTCAAATAATATGTCTGTTTTAGGCATGGTTTTTGCATGGGTATCATAGTTAGTACTTAATTGTGCTAACCCATATTTTCTTAATGTTTACTACAACTGTAGGGTCCAACAAGTGATTTACATTCTCTCTAGTTGAAGCTTGGATTAGAGTTCTTCCAAGACACTTTTGGTATGTCCTCATAGATCGAGGACAGAGACTTTTCATGTAATAGACTATTTTAGATTTCCATTGTAAAGGGTCATGTCCCTACTTTTGTTAAAGATTTTGTTTAAGATGGCCATGTGAGACGATTGACTTCTGCTTGCTTTTAATGTTTTCAATTGTTGGTTTTATAAAAGAAAAGTTTTAATTTCCACTCTATTTCTAAGTATCTTATGTTATGAATGCTATGGGCTTGTATGAGGCATTTCGGAGTCCTGTACGCCATGTCGCATCAGGGGTCTAGACTCCGGTCGTGACATTGGGCCAACAATTGCATAGAACCCCTAAACTCCCCAAGAGTGGCATTCCCAATTGGAGGGTCATTTGGAACTTGAGGAGGAGCTTGATGTGGAACTTGGGGAGGAACCTTTTAGTCCACATTGCCTTCCTCTTCTCTCCTAGCATTTGCCCTTGTATTGGCCATACCCTGAAAAGCAACAGGCACAAATTAGAAGAAGGGCCTAGTAAAGCCAAACTCTATGGGACGACTTAGAGAATGAAAAAGTGAGATTTCCTAATCATCCAATAGCCGCTTATTCATAAATGTGGCGCGCTTCACATTTATTATCAAGACTCCACTAGACATGGTTTGAGACAATCCTAGAACCATTCTAAACCTTGTGCTCTGATTATCAAGTTTGTCACGACTCAGGGGTACCTCCTAGATGTAACATGGCGTACTTGACCTTGAAGGGGTCTCATACAATCCCTTAGCACAATCATAACATACGATCGTAGAAAAGTACGAAAAATTTAAAACTTCTTTTAGACCATACAATCGAAAACATTTTCATAAGCAAGCGGAAGTCTTTACTACACTTTTGTCTCAAGCCATCTATTAAACTCTTTGAATAAAACTCTTGGGATGCAGCCCATACAAAGTCTAAAACATAAAGAAATGACATAAAGGAAATCATGGGTTTGTCCTCAAAGCTATGAGGACTCACCAAATCTTCAACTCTTCTTGCTTCTTAGAAACCTTTCCTCGAAAGCAACTCAAATTCCGAAACCCTACATTTTGTTAGAATGTAGGCAAAGTATGTGTTAGTTCAAAATGTACCAAGTATGAAAGCTATCATAACAACATAGGAGCATCTCAAAATGGTTAGTAAACATAAGACATAAACATAAGAGATAATAACATAGTCGTAGAATAATCTCCAACATAAGCATCATATAATCATAAGTCAACATAAGACATAGTTAATGAGCATGGGAGATAGGTCATAATCATATAAGCATAATTGAATCTTAGTCATCTATACCATAATATAACCATTCTCAAGTACCCATAAAAGCATGCATGTGCAAAGCATGAATAGCATCCAATAATACCACCCAAGCCAAGTATCCGTTTTTGGTCATGTTAATCATAGTCTATGTGCATGGTCAAGTCTCTAAGTTCTTCTACCATAAGAGTACCATACTCCTAGGTAACCTCAAAGCACACTTGTGCAATGCATGAAAGGCATCCCATACTACCCTTCACACTAAGCGTAACCTTGAAGTCATCCTAGTCATATTCAACATCCTTTGGTCTCACTATTGGCTTTCTTCATGTACACAAGGGAACTATCACCTTTAGTCAATCATATCTTGGAAGGCAACTATGGCAACAACCCAAGCTAAACTATATGATGTAAAGGAACCCTTCATACCTAGTCTTAAGTCATACTTGTGCAATGTATGCATAGCATCCTATACTACTACCCACACTAAGTACTCCTTTAGGCTATCATCAATGCTCACTAGTTGGGGACTAGTCCCTCTTGACTATTTACCTCTATTCACCTAAGGTACTTCTCATCTTAATACAAGGCAAGGCATAACACAAGAATGAACATAAGTCATCAATTCAAGGCTACCAAGGAATAGCACCCTACTAGGCCAAACCAAGCTAATAATCTAACTAACATGACTATATTATACTAAGTCAAGCTACAATAGAGGGCATACTATCATGCTAGGCCAAGCTATCCAAGGAAGGGTATAAATGTCCCATCCTAGCTAACATGTAATACATTCTACGATGTTAATGCAAGCTATCCTTAGGAGAGTATGAATTCTCAATCCTAAGCTACCATGAGTACTACTAACTCAAGCTAACCTCAAAAGCACACCAAGATGCTAATGTAAGCTATCCTTAGGAGAGTATGAATCTCAATCCCAAGCTACCATTACGAGAGTATATGTCCTCAATCCTAAAGCTACCATGAAATAATCTTGGCCTAACTAAATCAAGCTACCATGAAATGCATTCTACAGTGCTAGATCTAGCTATCCATAGGAAAGTATATGATTCCTCAATCCTAAGCTACCATGACTACTCATAGTCAAGCAACCATGAAATGGTCTTGTCTTACCAAGTCAAGCTATACAAGAAGAGTTCACATATCACAACTTCAAGCTATTCTAGTCTAATATGCTTTGATTCAGTTTAGGTTACTAAATCAACCTAGAATCATTCCATGTGAGAGAACCTTGGATCTCCTAGCATATTGATGCCTAATTGTGTAAGAGAGAAGAAATACACAACAACATCATATAACATTGGCTTTTTCGCCAAAATCCATAACATTGATGTCTACAAGCCCTATTCTCAAGGTTTACTTCTTACTAGCTTCTTTATACCTAGATTCCAAGGTATTTCAATCACATTATTCAGTAAAAGGTGATTCTAGTAATGATTGATCATATAGGTTCAATTTCATCTTTACAAGTCATGATCCATCATATTCAATTAAGTCTAGTTCAATTCATAATTATATGTTCCTAACTTTGAACAATTATTACACATGACATTGATTTAGAAAGATCACCTTTGAACCTTTAACTTTGCCTCTAATGGCATAAACCTACAAATATAACATTCATCAATTTAGATTAGGGTTTACCAAAGAAATCACATGAAATCATCATAATATAATAATTCAATGCTTATACAATCATAATTAGATTAGAATCATACCCAAACCCTACTCACAAAGCAAGCACAACCCTAGCTAGAATTCTGTTTTTGACTTCACAATTGGGCGAAACAATGGGGGCTCTATGTGTGGAAGAACCCATATATTAATAAGCTAAGCATACCTTAATTAAAAGCACTAAACAAGATCTCATCAATGGAGGAAAAATGTTATCTTCTCTTCTCTTCTCTTCTTCTTCTTCTTCTTCTTCTTCACTTCTAGAGAGAATTTTTGGAGAGGATTTTGGGGTCTTAGATGAATGAGTTAATGACTTAGTTTTAGGGGCCTATTAAGCATATATAGGTGGTTAAATAAAAAACTAACCGACCTACATTAACCCATAATTAATTACTAACTTAACCCCTAAGCACTTAACTAAAAACTAAAACATATAAACTTTGTTGACCTGCGACCTCACCACCCAATTACCGTGGGTGGGCCTACGGGGTGTACTGCACCTCCATAGGTGCTGGTCAGAGGCTCACCTTGCAGGCCTTTTGCAGTCCTTGACCCATGAACCCCACCTACAGAGCGTGGGTCCACCTACTGCCCGAGGTGGCCAAGTGTAGGTGCCGCCAAATTTGCAGATTTGGGGTTGTTTTGAGGGTCCTCCTCAAGGACCCTTTGGATGGTCCTTGGGGGGTCGTACCTTAATGCCCTAACCCTTAAACCTCTATTCTAAGTACAGGAATCATTTTACGACTTAAACCCTCTCACCAAGCTCTAAAAGTCTTACAAAAAGCTCTAAAACTCTCTAGTTCAACTTACTAATATCCGGGTGTTACATATGGACTATCAACTTCTCATATTTCGTGACCCATATGTCAGGAAGAACATTGATAAGCTCTATCCTAGGTATTTGTCTTTGAATTTGGGTACACTCAGTGGTTCCATCGATGACATTTATATTTTGAAACAAAGAATCTTGGCCACCTGGAAGAGATAGGTCCTTATCATGGTTTTGGAATCTCTAAGCCAACAGACAATGAAGATCAGCCTGTATGGCATCTGTAGCTTGAGGAGCTCTAAGTATTTGGACCTGTATCTTGAACGCTTCCATCAAATACAGATTATGTAGGGACATGTTGAAGTTTGGGAATATTGTGACACAGACGGTCCCTGCGTTAAGAGTGATTTCTGACGTACCCAAGTTTGCATACGGATATTCGTAGTATCTAGTATCTAGAAGGGAAAGATGTGCCACGACGGGCAGGCCTTTTCTTCCATGATAATACAATGCAAATCTAACAGCACCAAAATGGATATGGGTAAAACCCAGTCTTTTCCACTTTAAGGAAAAATCCTCTGGCATCTGTAAAGTGATGAACAGTTCCTCTTGATTTGCAAGAATAAGGTGTTGGTCAAGTTTTGATGCAGCCACGTATTTCTTGACTGCTTTGGGATTTTGTTGGACCAAAGAGCTGATTTGCATCCAAGGATTACACGATACTTTACAAAGGCTGAATATGGGTTTAACAGCGGTACATATGTGGACGATATTTTATTTTCTTGGGGTAACAAATCTACTTCATAAAGGTAGTCGTATTTATACGGCAACATTTTACTCAGTGTAGGAGACATGTTTACCTTCGCTAAGGATTTACGTGAACTAACGCAGACGGGAAATTAAAGACGTAGATTTACAACAAGTGGAAGACGATGGTAAAGACTCTGAAATACACATATTTTTTTAAGTTTTTGGATATTAAAGTGTCAGATATATATTTGTTTTAAAATCTAAGAAAGGAATAAATTATTTGTTCTAAAGTCTAAGGAAAAGTTACTACAATATATATATACAGAAAAGACTATAGGCAGACCTTGTAACTATGAATATTTACAAGACTACGAATAAATATACAAGGTTCTAAATTATATGAAGAGAGAATGAAAAAAGTTTATGACTTACACACACTTTTATGACTAAAGATTCTAATAGAAGTAAAAGACTGAATAAATAAAAGTTGGCAGTACCAACATGAGAAATAGACCTTATGGGAAATCTTACTCCTCCCTCCAGAGAGGACAGTCTGGCTCTGATACCAAATAAGTGAGTAGATAGGCCAAGGGCACGAGAAGCAACACACGGTGCAATATTCATGTCAAGCTTCAAACGTCAAATGGCACCGGACAATATTCATGACTAGCTCACAACTCAATAGCATACTATGTAAACATTAGGCGTTCACATCCATATAGGCGGCATGCCATGCAAGATCCTAAAGAGGCAACTATCACAAGTTTTAGGCTACGCAGCCATCCAAAACTCTGCGAGATTCCAACTACAATAGCTACCTTACTTTTAAGCAGTAGACCGTCCAGTAGATAATACAACTTTTCCTGACAAAACATGGGCTTTTCGTAGTTTTCCTGGCCTATAGCGCCCTTCAACAGTCTGGGAACAAGTTCTATTCTTCCGTTACCATCTGACGTACTTAATTATTTTCACAAGGCTATTGTAATCACAACAAGCGATGAAATGGTAAACTTAGTATGTAGTTGTGTCAAGATGATTTTGATAAACTCAGAAAGACATTGAAATCACTTACAGTCAAACTTGTCGGATATTGAAACAATTGAGATAACAAACAAGAATTTTTGTCGAGTGCTTTTTCTTACTCCGTTCTTTCAACTTCCTAACAGACCGAACTTTCCATCCCCCCCTAGGAGAGAAGATCAAGAGAGAGGTTTAGCCAACAATATTTTTATTCATAACTGAAAAATATACAAAAGCGTAGTAAAACTAAAGAGATTTTCTAAGAATAACTCTTATGACTCTAAGCTATGGCTCTTAATCTATTCTAAGCTATTCTAAGTCTTTCCAAATCTATCCAAATCTGATTTCCAACTAAGAATTGGCCTCCCTTTTATAGGAGAAGGTGACCTAATACGAACAAAATGAAATTAAAAATCTTATCTTACATGGCACACTATTCTACTAACTGATAAGCCCTATCCTATCTAAAAATAGTAAATCAATATCCAGAGTTACTATCTTTATCTAATATAATAAAAGACGATAATTTTTACTCAAAAACTGGACCCCACTTAACATGTGAAGGAGCCTACTAAAACAAAACAAATAAAATAAACTAAATTTTTTGCATGTGACAGCACGTGCTAGCTGGTGGATGAGCAGCTTGTAGAAGTCTCCAAGCAGGTGTGTAAGCTACTTGTAGACATCCCTCAAGTAGGTGGATAAGCTACTTGTATGCAACATCAAAGTAGGTGGATAGGCTACTTCTTGTAAGCTTGCAAGCAGGTGGATAAGCAACTTATTGGCAAACTTTTCTAGGATGTCTTTTGACGAACTTCGCTAGGAAGTTTAACAGTAAACTTTGGCAGGCAAGTTGCAATTTCTTGCACATGTCATCAGGCATCATTCGAGTATGCAGAGGTTGAAGGTGAACTTGAATATCCTTATTTCATCCACCAATCGAAACCATGTTTCTTCTTGTACAACTCCTTCTTTTCAAGGCTTCGTTTGGTCGATCTGGTGAATTACCTCTTTTTGTTGGATGGTCCTGCCATATTGTGTTCCCATTGTTCTGAAGGAACATTCAGTCTTATTCTAGTAATGTCTTGAGTAACTTGATCTCTTGTTATCTCACATGGGTCTTGATATTCTTTCGCAGCTTGTGTAACACCCGGGATACTAAAAGACTAAACTAGGGCTAAGTGTGAGGGTTAAAGCCAATGAAGAGGACTAGGGCAGTCCACACTTAAATAAACATTGCCTCACCTTCCACGACCACCACCACGGCTCGTGGTGGGGACCACGACGCGTTGTGTAGCTCTTGGTGGGATAGGCAGTGGCTAAACAAAGGCTGCCCAAAACACCCCCTTTCACACGAGCCACTTCACGGCTTGTGGTGATTACCATGACTCGTGGGAAGGCTCGTGGTTGTGCCTTATATTTTTAGGGGTTAATGGGAAGGTTCCCCAGCTACTGTATGATGAGACGAGATGCACCACGGCTCGTGGTAGGTACCACAGCTCGTGGAGCCTCACGTGAAGGGCTTTTCATTAGAATTAGAGTGTAGGGTCAACTTCAAATGATCATATCTATTAGCTCAAAATTAATTAGGTGGGCCATGACCTGTAGAATTAAAGGTCTCTGAGTCCTCTTTCAAACTCCACCAAGTCTTCCCAATTCTGATTTTGGGATAAAAAGTTATTCCCAAAATAGTGAAGCACTGTCAGGCTGAAAATTCTTCACGACCCGTTTGACGGGCCGTGGTAAAGATGATGATCCGTGAAGGTTTCAGTATGCCATTTCTGTAGTTATGTCATTTTTCTCAAGCCTAGGACCCCTATTTAAGTCATGTTAACTACAAAACTCACCCAATTAAGTGGGTATATTCTATATTACTTTTAAATATATATATAAGGTGATTTTAGTCATTAAACACCCAATCAAAATAATTTTCATAAAAACCCAAATCAAAATCAAAAGTTCATATTCCTCACAAAATTTCTCTCTCTAAAAATCCAAGAAGAAGAAGAGTAAAATTGAAGCTTGGGCTTGAAGAAAGCAAGGTTTTTTCATCAAAATCTTCAAGTATTCATCACCAAGGTATGGTACTTTTCATCTATGGGTTGATTCCACCCAAAGAGCCCCTTCAAAACTTGATTTCAAAACATCCAATTTTCCCCAAAAGAAAGGGTTTTGTTCGAAATTCATGGGTTCCTTTTAAAAGTGATTTCAATGGTTGAATTATGTTGAGTTATGATTGAATTTGTGATTTATGGTTGAATTTTGGTGAAATTTCCCCAAGAACCCATCGATCCCCTCTATTGCTAAAATTGTGGTCTTACTTGAATTAATTGATTTTAGAAGCATGTAAATGGGTCTTGTATGAATTAATTGAATTGTGTTATTACCTATATCGAATGTAGAAATTCTAGAGGTAGGGTTGAATGTGATTCATGATTCTTCATGTGTAAATTATGAGAATTTGTACATGAACATGAGAATTATGAATGTACTTCAAGAATTACTTTGATAATAAAGATTATATGACTATGGTTTAAGTATGGTATTAATTAGAAAGGTCATTCTCCCCTATACCCTTACACACTATTATGCATGAATTAACTAATACCTATGATGAAATGTCCCCCATTAACCCATGAATCCCCAATATTGCTAAATTGTGATTTCATGATATGGATTGATTGATTAAGGGAAAATGTGAATTAATTATGTCTATATTGATTAAGTTTATATGATTCCATATGATTATAATTGATTCAGAATTAAACATGTGGTTGGATTACCTTGAGAACTAGGTATACATGATGATCATGTGAGACATTGCTTGAGAGTAATGCTTGTAGGATGAAGATGACTTATTGGATGTTAAGTCTTTAAGAAGGAAGATATTATGTATGTTGAATTTTATATGACATTATTGTGGAAGGACTTCACCCACATGACCTATAATATTAGTACATGAGTTTATGCATGAAATGAATGATTTACTTGAATCATAATATTCCCCTTATCTAATGTATTAATTAATTCTAGATGTTTGGGTTGAGTTTGATTCATAGCCCTTGAAGGGAAAATTATAAGGTTTGTACACATTGATAAGAATTGTTTATGAGCTTGTGACTCACTTAGAAGTGAAGATACTATGATTATGATATTATGTACATGTTTTATTAACACTTTGAGAGTGAAGTGTCTATGATGATAATGTTGTTGTTGTGTCATTGAAAGGACAATCACACACACACACCATGCGTTCACATGACTATGTTGTGATTAAGGTGTTATTGAAAGGCTAATTCTCATATGCACCTTTACATATAACTATGCATGAAATGTACATCACTATGATAATGTTGTCGTGTTGATTGAAAGGCTATTCTCATTTATAGTTGTGAAAAATGTGATGCGAAGGTTCAGTCGACGCAATATGTCAGGATCGTCGATCCACTCGGTGATCCTCCCTATGGTGATTTGTACCGCCGTTTTGTTTATGCCTTAAACATCCTTGAGGTTCTGTAACTTTGGGTGATATGGGACTACATCGCAGAACCGTTCGGCGACTTGCCGACTGCTTCTTTTTATCGCCGACTTGATTTTCTCCTTCAGGGCTTGGCACATTAGAACATAAGGCAAGACCAAGGCCGTTTGGCGACTCGCCTAGTGGGTTAGGCGATCCTCAAGCCTTCTTTTCTTTGTTCTCTCAGCTGCCTTTTTCCTCTTTCCTCAATAATGTCCATGCTTTGTTCCTCAATCTAAATACCTGAAATTCAAGGATTTACATTAGTTATTGGTACAAAGTATGTATTTGAGGACATTAAATCTATTAAAATAAAGCCCTAAATGATGTCTCAAACAGTGCTACACAAGACTCAATCATGAATGCACACAATAAAACTCATCTTACTCATGCAAAGATCAATTGTGCACTCAAAGATTCAAGTTGTAACTTACCATTATCAAAGAATCTCAAGTTCACACTACTTGTTTCAAATGCAAGTTCAAGCTCAACAAAGGTATTCAAATGCCCTCACACGAAAAATGATTCCATATTCACACACAATGGTTCACAATTATAGTTTCGGAATCAAATGCAACGCTCACACTCACAAAGATGAACACAATGTATGATTTTACCTGTAGATTTGCATGTATTTTCCAATCAACACTTGCTTCAGCTCACTCAAGATCAACAAGGTATTTTCAAGGCTTGTAACGAGGCTGAGTGCAAAGGCATGGTCAAATGCCCAATGGCTATAGTCCTTATGAAATGTGGTTTGAACAACACTTCCTCTCGTTTTCCTCATCATTTTCATTAGGACGTGTCATCCCATTATTCCATTTCCATGGTCTGTTGGAAACCCCATTTCTTTATGCATTTTCACAACTTTATTCCACAACTTTTTTTTTTCTTTCTCATTCTTTTCTTCTTTTTCATCTTTTTTTTTTGTATGGATGAGTTCCATTTTTCTCAAAACATGGGTAAAAGGGGACTTTCTTGCACTCCTTAATTTACTTCTCTTTTCACCACACTCCCAACTTAGGATTTTGGCCTAAGTTGGGTATTCAAACAAACCACAAATCATGAGGATTATGGGTAATAGATTAAGAAAGGTTATAATGTCGAATTGGTTCACACTCTTTAGGCTCAAGGGGTGTTCACAGACTCACAATGTAGGACACAAAAAGAGGTATAATGTCAAATTGGTTCACACTCTTTAAAGTTGCCTAGGATCATCTCAAGAGTTCACATCACTTAGTCAGCCGGACCAACGAGGAAAATTTTAGGTGTCATCACACAAGGTTCGCGGTAAGCTCATCACACAAGGCATTGACACCAAAGTCAAACAAGACTCTACACTTTCACTAGTGTGCAATGTTCATCACAAGAGACTCAATTACACAATTGGCTAGTCACAACGAGATGCAAAGAGTTCACATATTGTCTATGCAACTTTATATGGACTCATCGTAGATGCACATTCATGTTTGTGTGATTATTAGCACTATTCAAGTCATCGGTATTGATCAAAACCGATACTCAAATATGCAAAAGAACAACCACTTTCAACACAAACAAGAGGTGGCAATTTTTTCCCCGGAAGGTTCAAAATCATTTTTCAATTAAAACACGAAGCCACAAGCTCAAACATCCACAAAAACCAGTATAAAACACAATTATAACTCAAAAACCCATCATATAAATAGAACAAGAGAGTCACAAAAGATCATAAAAGGTAGGTCATGGGCATAGGTGGTGCCTGCAACTTCCTGCTCAATCTCGGCCAAGACTAAGATAATTTAGGTAATTCATTTTTAATTAGTTTTAAGTAGAGGTTGCTTAATATAGTAATTATACAAATATATAAAGTATTTTAAGTCCTTAAAAACCCTATTAACTCATTATGTCTCAAGACCCCAAATTATAACCACCCCTGTTCTCCAATATTTCTCTCTATAAGACTCCATTGACGAACAAAGAAGGAGACCAAGGTTGAGCCTAAAGAAAGGATATTTTTCATACGAATTTGGTTGGATTATACACCTAAGGTATGGGAGTTTTCATCCTTGGGACGCTATAACCCAAGGAGTCCCTTCGAAATCTTTTATCTCAATTCAAGAAAACCCAAATAGCTTGGGTTTCAACTCAACCCCACGGATTTCTTTCAAAGTTTCCTTTAAAGGTTGAAATATGTTTGTTTCTGAATGTATTACTGATTTTACATGATTTCAACTCTAATTCTTCAAGAATCCATGTGTTCCACCAATCCTAGCTATGGTTCTTCTTTACATTATGAATGTTGTTGCAAGTTGGTCCGATTGATTAGATGTGAGTAGATTATGATGTGATTGCATGATTGTAGTGTAAATCTACATGCATACTTGATTAACCTAAGATCCTAGAATGAAATTAATATAGTATAAGGTTATGTCATGAAAGAGGCAAATTGAGGGTTAGAAAGAACTTCTAAGATTGATGAACTTCTTGATGAATTGCCTTAGATTAGATCACCTAGACATGAATTGTTTATGATTAAAGCTTGGAGACATGAACTAATTGATTAGGACTTAGATGAAGGATCATGGTTGTGTAGTATTGAGATTGAGTGTATGTCTTCTATATGACCATAATTGATCAAGAATGAGGCATGTGGTTAGGTTACCTTGAGAATTAGGTTTACATGATGATCATGTGAGGGATTGCTTGAGATAAAGGCTTGTATCATGAAGCATGAATACTTTGAGAATAAAGTGTCTATTATGATAATATTGCCAGACACCCCATGCATGAATATGACCATGATTTGACTAAGGTGTTACTTGTGGTTCATGGCCCTTGAAAGGCAAAGTTATGAGGGTTGTAAAACTTTATGATAATTATTTATGAACTTATGCGTCACTTAGAAAGTGAAGATCTTATGATTATTGTGTATTTGTGGTATAGTTGAAAGATAATCCTCCTCATGCCCTTACAATTTATTATGCATGAACTATTATGATTATGATGATCTTGTTGTGTTGAATGAAATGCTATTCTCATGAACACACTATGAATATGATGTGAAGGGTTTACTCACATATTGATGATTCTAAGGTTGAAAGGTCATTCTCACCAAATGAATCTATGAGCTATGTCATGATGTTGTATTGGATTGCGTGTTAAGCTACCCTTCCATAAACACAAACTTAAGTAAGGACTTAATATTACTTTTAAAGGGAATTTTTCTTAGCACCAAGTGGATATGAACATGAGATGGACCCTTTTACACTAGAAAGTCCGGTTTCCCAATGTAAGTTATCTCATGAGATGGAAATCTCTTACATTAGAAACTCCGGATTTCTAGTAGCAATCTCTTTTACCCATAACTATGTGCCCAGATAGGTTGTTAGCTAGTAGATCCACCTAAAAGCTATATATGTTAGTTCTACCTTAGGCATGTAGAACATTTTTTTTTTCAGTTTAGGGGTATGACACTGGATTCCATGTAGCTCACATGGTCTATGTTGGTTAAGGTTATTTCCCTATATGTTAAGAATATGAATTATGATAAGAAAATTATTTGTGTACTATGTTACCTCAAGAGGTTCTACTAAGTGTGAGTGGGTGTATGGGACTTCATTCATGCATTGCACAAGTGGGCCTTTAGAGTGGACATGGTATGTCTCTCTTATGAGATGATGATTATGAGTTAAATGTATGTTTGATATGAATTATACTTATTACTTCTTAATGGGCTTTACTTAGTGTGAGTGGGAGTATGAGACTTCACTTATACATTGCATAAGTAGACTTATAAAGGGGTTATGTTGTGGGTTCCTTGTGCTATGAAGATAAATGAACTTATGTATGCATGATATGGATTGTTGCTACGAGTGACTTTACTTATTACAAGATATGAACACCAATGTTTCCTTGTCTATGATTATTGGATATGGAGCAGACCAATTCTTGATAAGTATAAGCATGGTGGCCCAAAGGTGGTACTTAGGGTAGATATGATTATGGGATCCTATCTATGTGTTGCAAAAGTGTAGCTTAGGGTTGCATATGTGGTAGTTGTATTATGATGAGATAATATTGGTATTTGATTATGTGTGTGACCTATGTCTTATGAAAATTATGATATGTATTATGCTTATGTTGGAGACTATGCTTGTTATTATGATGATACCAATTATGTTATGATGAATTGTACATGAGTTGTCTTACGAGCTACATTCTCCAACTATTTCAAAAATGATGTTCAAAAGTGGCATATACCATGATTTAAAATAAAATGTCCCTTTTATGCATGCTTTAAAGATTTTTATGCATGGCTTCCATACTTGATACATTTTGTGCTAACCCCATATTTCTACATTTTCTATAAGTATAGGGTTTGGAAATATCGGATTCCATCCTCCCGGCAAGGACCATAGTAGATCAAGGAGAAGAACATTGGTTAGTCCTCATAGTATTCGAGGTCTTGACCATATGTCCTTTATGTATTTCTTTTATGTTTAGTCTTATGTAAGGGCTATGTCCCTAAGATTCTATTTCAAGAGTTTAAATCCTACTATTATAGATGCTTTGAGACATAGTGTTAGAATATCTCATTTTATAAAAGACTTCGATTGTAAAGAAAACTTTTAAATTCTGCACTACTTTCCTATGCTTTTATGTTCAAGATATCCTATGAGGCTTGTATGAGAACCCTTCAAGATCGAGTATGTGGTGTTATGTCTAGGGCGTAGCCCTGGGTCATGACACCCTGGGTCGTGACAAACTTGGTATAAGAGCACAAGGTTTAGAATGGTCCTAGGATGTCTTATAATCCATGTCAAGTAGAATTTTGTTCATGAGTGTGAAGCGTGCCACAATTATGAATGAGAGGCTATAAAAATGTTTAGGAAACTCCACTTCTTTCATTAGTCCAAGTTCGTGCGATAGAGTTTAACTTTATAATGTCTCTCTCCTAATTCTTATCTCAAGCTCTATAGGATATGGCTATTCGAATGGATTTTACTACAAGGACCGAGGGAGAACAGATTTGTCAAGAAGCTCATCCTAAGGTTCCAGTAGACCCTTTGGCCGAGAAAGTAACTAATGCAGAATTTAAGGCTGCTTTTCCAGTGTTGGATCAAGCTGTGACGACCTAGGCTAATAGGGAAGTTCTAGTCTTCGTGAACCTAAGTGTTGGTACGGAGGCATATATAGTGAGTGACTTCACTAGGATAAATCCTCTGAAAAGATTGTCTAGAAAACTAAAAAGGGCATCAATCGAAAATAGTAGCTCTAGGTTCGGTGGACGTGGTCGTTCAATGTTTCTATAAAGTATTCTCGAGAAAGGTTCCTCTAATGCTCGTAAGTTCAACAAAGAAAGGGTGTCTGAACCTAAGACTAAAGGATGAAATGGTAGTGGGTCTTCATTGTCGGATTGTGCTAAGTGTGAAAGAAAGCATGGGGGTGAATGCATAGCGGGTTCCAATGCTTTGTTTTGTTGTGGTAAGATGGACCACAATATAAGACATTGTCCTTTAGTTTCTAGGAATGAGGGAAATAGTGGTCCTACTACTAAACCCTATCCTTCATACGGTCCACGTGGTTCAGGTACTAATGCTCCCAGGAAAAATTGGTTCTATGCTTTTTAGACTCGTTGTGAACAAAAAGGTTCTCCTGCTGTGCTTACCAGTATGTTGAAAGTCTTTCAACATGATTTTTATGCCTTACTTGATCCTGGTGCTACCTTGTATTTTCTAAGACCATTTATGGCTATGAGATTTGATGTGTTGTTAGATCTTTTTCGGTGTTTACTAATGTTTGTGATTCTAATGTGGCTAAGAGGGGGTATAGAAAGTGTACCATTCCATTGTCCCATAGAGTTAATTTTGTTGGCTTGGTAGAGCTTGATATGGTAGATTTTGATGTTATCCATGGTATGGATTGGCTTTAACACCCCGTAGTTTAGTTGGCCAACTAGGGTTAATTATGATGGCAACAAGAACCAAAGCAAAGGGTAAAGGACAAAGTCAAGGGCCAAGGGTGCCCCAATCTTGGCAAGCACTCCCTCATCTCCATGACCGCCACCACGGCCAGTGGTGAGGACCACTGTAACGACCCGAGAGCACCCCCTAGTCGTAACATGGCGTACTAGACCTCTCGGAGGTCTTATACAAGCCCTTAGCATATCATGAACTTTAAAGCATATGAAAATAGTAGAAAATTTAAAACTTTTCTTTACAATCGAAGTCTTCATAAAAGGAGAGAGAGTCTATGACACTATGTCTCAAATCATCTATAACATTTAGAATAACAACTTAGGGACACGGCCCTTACATAAGTCTAAAGACATAAAACATAAAGACATAATGACATAAGTGTACGAGGTAGGTTCATCCTCGAAACTATGACGATTCCCCAAGTCTTCATTCCCAAGCTCCTTAGAAACCTAACTTCCACCAATAAGACATCACATCACCAAACCCTACACTTTGTAAAAATGTAGAAGAAATATGGGGTAGTACAACACACGTACTAAGTATGGAAGCCATGCATAAAAACCATTAAAACGTGCTTAAAAGGGGACATTTAGTTGAAGCCATGATTTATGCACTTTTTAACACCATTCTTTAGAAGAGTTTGGAGAACATAAGTCATTAAGAACTCACATATAGTTTATCAGACATAAGGGTAACACATCACAAAGCATAGTCTCCAAACATAGTCATAATGCATATATCACTCATTACAAGACATAATACTCATGTATAGTCAATATCAAGGTCATTGCATCATAATAGAGTAATCACATAAGTAACCCTAGGTTCTACTTGTGCAATTTATAGGTAGGGTCCATAGTCCTACCTACACTACGTATTACCTTTGAATCACCATTCTCATACTTATCATACATTAGTCTTATCCATAGGTCATATACATAGTAAGGTGACATTCACAAACATTAGTTCATATCAAGAAAATTCAATCATTAACATAATACAATTAAAGCATGCATTATTCATAATAATCATAATAAGATGGAACAACACCATTAAGTCATAGTTCATACAACATGTTCATATCATACATCTTAGTCATAATTCAAATAGTCCATACCATAGGTAAACCATCTTCATAATGATCATACATAACATAGCTTCAACATATATAGGTCATAATCATCATAATCATAAGAGAACACTACTACAACCATCCCTTAGGATCCCACAAGTGCAATGTGCAAGAGAAGTCTCATACCCTCCCTTACACTATGTAGAAGCCCTTAAGAAAGCCCTAGTAAGAGTTCACACCTTTCATACCTTCATTTACTTTTACATTAACAATCATATCATGACATACATACATACTTCATCGCAAATACAAGTGTAGAGGGTTAAGGATGAGGAAATTAGGTCATCAACACCACAACAACACATTAGGTATAGCATCATTACAATCTACGTAATTCACCTTTTAAAGTAGTCATTAGTCTTTACATTACCATTTAAGGTCATATAGAATACCTTTAGGGGAATACCCCTCATATAGTCATAAAAGCTCAAGAGTTCATAGATGAGAAAACCTTTCATCAAGAACCTTCATCATGTGAGAATGAACTTTCACATTATCATACCATGCATAACATAGACTAGTTTAGAGTACAATTGAGGAAACCTTTCAAGAAACTCACATTCATTACATTAGCAATAGCTTCGTTCATTCATGTGTGTGTACATGTGTGAGAAAGCCTTTCACATAAAACACCTTTACTCATAGCATGTTCATATTGTGTTTACAAGAATTACCTTCAATTCAACATAACAACAATAATACCAACATCTCACAACATTCATACTTGCATTGCATCTCAGCATAACATGCTCAATTACCAACTAGGGTTAGAGGGAAGAGGGACCTTGTCTCAACACTACAATTCATACTAATAAGTAAGCACCTCCACCATAAGTGGATCAAACCATTCATTCAAAGGATATATAATAAGTAAAAATCTTCCCCACAAGTGGATCAACAATTCAATAGAAGGCCACTTACCAATTGAAAATCTTCATTCATAGCCATCAAGGCTTTCTTCAAGATTCAACCCTATTTTCTTGATATTCATACATCATATAGGATAACCTCATAATACAATAATGAGTTTCATAATAACATACTAGATTCTCATCCTTCAATCATCATTCAACACAAGCTAGGGTTTAGAATTGAAAAAGAAAAGGGAAATCATGGGTCTTGTGGGGAATTATTCAAAACCAATAAGTGTTACATGAATTCATCCACAAACATTCATATATAATCATAAATAACCATTATAGATCAATGGAATCGACTTTATAAAGAGACCCACAAATTTGGATTGAAATCTACAATTTTGGGGACTTTAAAAACCATATTGGGAAGGACCTCTTGGGGAAAGGGATCCGAAGAGTGAAGAGAAACCATACCTTAGTTAAAACCTACGAATTTCGCGTGAAACCTCCCATCTACAAGCCCTTGCTAAGCTCCTTCCAAGTTCTTCCATGGAGTCTTGAGTTGAGAGAGTTTTGAGAGAGAGGGTTTTGAATTTAGGAGAATGTCTTTAAAAATAGACATAAAACCTTATATATTTATCATATCAACCATTTAAAATCAACCCCACATAATAAACAATTAAAATGAAATTACTTAAAAACCCCTCACTTGGGCAGCCCCGCCAGGGACCAAGGAAGACCTTACGGACCGTGAAGGGGGACCACGGCCCGTGAAGGTGCCCGTGGTTCCTAGGCAGTAGCTCCCCTAAGGCTTGCCAACCTCCAAACGGTCAAACAAACTCCAAGGTCATCTATACGAACCGTCATCATCACCACGGCCTGTCAAACGGGTCGTGGAAAATTTCCAGCCTGACAGTGCTTCACTATTTCGGGCATAACGTTTTACTCCGAGATCGGAATGGGGCAAACTCAGTGGCGTTGGAAAGAGGACTCAGAGACCTTTCATTGGATAGTCAATAGACCACCTAATTCATTATTAACTAAGTGATATGACCATTTGAAGTTTACCCTATACTCTAAGTCTAATGGAGATCCCTTCACGTGAGGCTCCACGAGCCGTGGTGCCTCTCGAGGTCATGATACAGTATTTAGGAAACCTTCCCCTTAAGCCCTAAAAATCTAAGGCACCACCACGAGCCTTACCTCGAGCCATGGTCATCACCGCGAGTCGTGAACTGGCTGCTGTGGAGGGGCTGTTTTTGGGCAGCCTTTGTTTAGCCACTGCCTAGCCTACCACGAGCCACACCACGAGCCGTGGTCCTCAGCACGAGCCTTGGTGGTGGTCGTGGAAGCTGAGGCAGTGTTCATGAAAGAGTGGACTGCCCTAGTCCTCTTCCTTGGCACTAACCCTCAAACTTAGCCCTTACTTAGTCTACTAGTTACCGGACGTCATGGTCGTTTCTTGACGTTTGATCTATAAAATTACCAAACTAGCTTCAATAGCCATTTTTCTTCATTTAAACAAGTTTCCAACTATAAAACTAACATGTGAGGCTCTAGTTCAACCTACTAGATTTAGTCAAGCCTTAGTTAGGTCTTACTAGTTTCGTACGGGGCGTTACAACCACAACTTGTGGAGTTGTCTGTGGTGTCTAAGACTGTAGTTACCTTGAGGCTGCCAAAGACGGCTTATCACCACGAGCCACTTCACGGCCAGTGGTGAAGACCACGACATGTGGTAAGGCTCGTGGTCATGCCTTGAACATGTGGAGGCCATGAAATGGTTGCCTAGCCACTGGACTACGGGAAGGACAATGGTCAGTTGTGAGGACCATGACTGATGGAGCCTGCCGTGTTGCCTGACATAAGGCTACCTAGTGAGGCTAAATTGGGAACCTTTTTAAGATAGATTTAAGTGGGGTCATTTTTCCTAGACTTAGTACACCTCTATAAGCTATTTTAATCTTTTAACCTCTCAAATTAAGTCATTGCTCCCAAAACCCCCAAAAGAATCCCCAAGTTCATCCTCTCAAATAGTTCTCTCTCTAGAACTTGATGAAGAAGATAGAGTTTGAAGCTAGGTCAAGATCAAGGCACAAGGTCTCCAAGATTTTGAGGTCATCCATGGACATCTCATATCCTTGGATTTCACTAGTTTTCCCTAATTGTGAAGATGAAATCCCCAATTCTAGCTAGGGTTTCTTCCAATATTCTGGGTATTGATGTATGTGGATCCAATTGAGTGGATAATGATTGTTTATCATTTATTTAGTAGTAAATCATGCTTATAAGATGAAATGACATGTTTACATGCCTAACCCATGTGTAGAAAGATGAAATTGAAGTAAGTGTGTTTTGTCCCTTGAAGGGGGAAATTGAGGATTTAAAGATAATCTTCTACAATTGATGATATGTGTAGTAGATTGCTTGAGATTAGGGAATATAGATATGAATTGAATGAGAATATAGTATGATTAGTTATGCTTGAGTTTCTTCCTATATGATGATATATGATTGGAATTGTTTAAGAATGAAGCATGTGAGTAGAATCCCTTGAGACTTAGGCCTATGAGATTATTATGAGAGGTGTTGCTTGAAGCTAAACACCGTAGCTATGGATGTAGATTACTAGGGCTTGAGAGTAAAGCTAATGCGAGGAATTATGAATGTTAAGGTTTTAAGAGTGAAGCTTGTATGACAATGGTAGACTACTAGATATAATTGTTATGGAAGGACTTTACCCACCTACTTTTCCATATGAATGATTGAATGTATGAAGTGATAGAATCACTTGAGTTATGATATATCAATGTCCAATGCTAGAATTATAGATGTGATGATTGAAGGAAAGACTTTAACCTCAAGGAGGTAAAGTATGAGATTATGTATGTTTTATGAAATCTATGTATATGCTTTAAGAACAGTTTGAGAGTGAAATGTCTATTGTTATGATGTAGTTATTGTGTTGTTTAAAGGATATGCTCGTATACAAACCTATGGATCAATATGATATGATATGGAAGGTTCTCTCACATAGAAGGATTCTAGGTTGAAAGGCTTGCTCACCTAAAATGAATCTAAGTCCAAGGGCTATAAAATGTGATAAGGCTTGAGGTGATTCGCCAAACACATTCATATGAGAGGGTTGTTAAGTGATTTCCCATATTCCTAAATAGCTAAACATGAAGTGATTACCCATGTCATAAGATGAGAAGTGTGAGGTGACTACCATTAATATATAACTTCTAAAGCAAGGCAAGATGTGAATACCCATTAGCCTTTAGAGTGATATGGAGGTGAATACCTATAACATAATATGATGGTCATGGATATGAATACCTATGACCCTTACAAAATAATATGGAGGAGAATACCTACATCATCCCATATTAGGCCATAGAGGTACATACCTATGATCCTTATAAGGTAATATGGAGGAAAATACATATATTATGCTATATTAGGACATGGAGGAGAATACCTATGATTCCTTAAAATGAACATGGAGGCGAATAGATATGATTCTTCAATAAGGCAAGAGGTGAATACTCATTAGCTTTCGTAGTAGGAATAGAGGTGATTCCCCTTTGTCTTGCAAGAAAACCAAGAATAGTCTGAATTATGCATTGTGTGGATTGTAGGTTGAAAGTCATTTCATCAGATAGGTGACTAGAGGTGATTTCCCTTGTCAATGAAAGATAATCTAAGGATGAGATCAGAAGGTGATAAATATTTATGATGTCCAAAATTAGTACTTAGCATGAGTTAGATTATGGGGTCTTATCCATGCATAGCAAAAGTATGCTTTGAGGTTACTTATGAAGTGATTCTCGTATGTTATGAAGATCTAAGTATTGACTATACTTATGAAGATGATGTATCTCTTATGCATATAGTTTATGTCTTACGTTGACTAATGTTTATATTATGTCTATGTTCGTGATAATGCGTATGAGTATGTTGTTATGCTCTTGATGATGTTATGTTTGCAATCATATTTAGTCCATTTTGTACTAAGGCATAATTTTGCCTACATTATTATCAAATGTAGGGTCCGGTGACATTGAGTTTCATCCTTGTGGCTAGGTTCATAGTAGAGAAAGAAGTGAAGACTTGGTGAGTCCCCATAGCATGGAGGAGTTGATCACCATTCCTTTATGTCTTTCGTTTTTATGTTAGATCTATTTTATAGGCTGCGTCCCAAAGATTTTCATGTACTAGATGGTTTTAGACAAAAGTGTAATAGACTTCCGCTCATTTTTAAAAGACTTTGATAGTGTGGAAAAATGTTTTAAATTTAAGTATTATTTCTATTGCTTTATTTTATAATATGCTAAGGTTCTTGTTTGAGGCCTCTCGGGGTCTTGTACGCCTTGTTACATCTGTCATGACCCAAGTGTACACACTAGATGTAACATGGCGCAGTTGACCCCGAAGGGGTCTCATACAAGCCACTTAGCATGTCATAACATAAGATAATAGAAAAGTACGGAAATTTAAAACATTTTTCCATACAATTAAAGTCTTTTATAAAAGAAAGCGGAAGTCTATAACTCTTTCTCTCAAACCATATAAAACAACTTGAATATATCCTTGGGACATAGCCCATACATTAGCTCTAAACATAATAATGAAATATAAAGTACATGGTGGTCAAGCCCTCAAATTCTATGAGGACTCACCAAACTTCTCTTCTTGATCAACTAGTCACCTACCCACGAGGATGGAAGTAAATATTGCCAAACCCTACATTTGATATGAATGTAGGAAAAAGTGTGCGTTAGTACAATAATTTACTAAATATGATGGCTAGAATAAATCATCAACATGAGCATATAAAAGGCATTAGTCAACATAAGACGTATACCTTAACAACAAGAGACATTAATAGAAGTAATGAACATGAGAGACGTCATAATAAATATATAGGCTATAAGTATAAGATATAACAACATAGTGTCACGACCTGAGAGCACCCCCTAGTCGTAACCGACATACTAGACCTCTCGAGGTCTAATACAAGCCTCTTAGCATTCGTTCATCGCATAGACACTAAAAACCATAAGGAATTTAAAAAATTCTTTACACACGAAGAATACTTTCATTAAATAACAAGCGGAAGACTTTCTAGACTTTATACATGATGTCTCAAAACCATGTAGTACTTGAATACAACATTGGGACTAAGCCCATACAAGACTTAAACAAAATACTAGAAATACATTAAAGGGAACATGTAGGGTATTGTCCTCAAATCTACGATGACTCACCAAGTCTTCATATTCAACACTTAGAAACCTATCAAGTAGCCAAGACATGTCACCATCTCCCAATCCCTACACTTTAGTCAAAAATGGAAAGAAAGGGGTTAGCACAGTTAAGTACAAAGTATGGAGACCATGCAAAAACATGCTAAAAAGGACATTTACAAGGAATATATGCTTTCATATCATTTCGTTAAATCCTTCACTTCACAAGTATAAGAGACATAATACAAGTCAACATTCACATTTAAGACCATAGCCAACCATAGACACTCAACGTATATCCATATACAACCCATGCTTAACTTTAAGAGAACACATGCCATTTCATTACCATAGGACCTCTACCTAATATAACCTTAAGACACATTTGAGTGAGACAAGAAGTGACCGCCCATACAACCTCTTGAAGCACACTTAAGTGTTCCCCAAGATTACCTTAGATAAGGACATTTCTTTTACAACATAACATGAATAGACAAACATTCTTTAAGAAACCATTTAGGAGACATTCAAGAACATAAGGGGACCTTCACATAATAGTCGTTAGACTTAGGGAACTCAGTTTAGTATCTTCAAAGCCTGCTCATGCCATGTGTAGATAGCATCCCATATTACTACCTAAACGTTGTAGAACCTATCCAATACGTATAGTGCACATCTCACATGATGGGAATATGCATAACTGACATAGACCATACTAGCTAGGCATGGAATCCTGCGTCATAAATCCCACGCCGTGGAGGGTGTTCTACTTGCCAAGGGTAGAACTAGTAAGCAACCCATGTAGGCACATGGTTTTGGGATGTCCAAGGAAGTTCATCGTACCTAATCTCATTCTCAACGAGGCCACCTTCCTAACCACATCCACTCGGTGCTAGCATTGTTTCCCATGGAGTATTCAATCACATATGTACTAGAGAGGGTTCCTTTGCAAGTTCAACCAACTCATAGTACCTTTTCCCAAGAAAGGCTCCATGTCTTAGTCATAGCCAATCAAGGTTCATAAGGATAGCTCATTTGACTTTCATAGATGAGGATTCTCATGCCGTTTTGGCTCCATCCATCTATAAGTCTATCATCTCACTCAAGAAGGGAACATAGCCCTAAGGCCCATCCTTCAAGGTTATACATTTACTTAGGAAAGATAGACTTATGAAAGGGCACCAATCCTTATTTCTGCCGATTCAAGTCTTGGCCTAGAATTCCTCTTTTAGCATTTATAGAAAGGGCACCATTTTTTAATTCTACCCCAGTTCACACATTCATGCAATCAAGACTTTAAGTAACAAGAAGAGACACTTTAGTCTACTAACCAAGTTACAACATTATCATATGAGGACTCTTCATAATCCAACATCATCACATATATACATCATGAGAAATCATACTTTAGATCAAAATGCTATCCACTTTACATAGGATTATCACAAGATCACATAAACTCATTTACATCATATCCTCACATATAGCTTCACAAAAAACTATACATATAGCTTCATATAGGACTTTACATATAGCCTAGTTTATATATAATAACACAACAATGCACAATACTCATAAAATGCCCTTCATAGCCACAATCATAATTCAAAATCAACAAGCAACACTTCCACCAAAGGTGGATCCAAACTAAGAAGCAATTATAGCAATATTAAGAGATCAAGCCATCTTACCACCTTTCAAAGGCCATAAGCCACAATACTCAATTCCATGCCAATTATTCAATTTTCATCACTTTCCATAGCTATCTTCATCATCCTCATATTCCAACAATTTTCAACACGGTAACAATGATAATAGCAACATTCAACTATACAAGCTAAGCTAAACAATATCCAATAACCAACATCAAGGCTAAATCCCAATTTATGACCATTCAAGGCTACTACCTCACATTATACAATTCACTAACAATTTCCTACAATTCAACATATCTCAGATCATATCAGATCAGCCCACATCAAACCACTCAATAATCCTTCATCAATTACTCAAAATCAATAGACACACTTTAGGTCAAATTTAGAGAATTTGAGAAGACATGGGTTCATGAAAATTTCTTTCTTAAAACCATAAATAATCATTAATAACAACATAAAACATCACTTCAAAGGTTTTTATGCAAGAAGCCATGCTACAATTGAAATAGGGTTTTTGGAAGAAACTTTGAAAATACTTTGATTTGGCTCCTTGAATGGAAGAGGAATCAAGGATAAAGGATCCCTATACCTTTTCTAAGATTTCCTAAGAAATTTGATGAAGAAAGCCTTGAATCCAAAACCCTAGCTCCTACTTATTCTTCTTCTTCCTTGAGTTAGAGAGAAATATATATAGAGAGAACTTTGGGATCTTATTTGGGGAAATAATAAGTGAATGACTTGATGAAAAGACTTAAAACCTTATATATTTATCAAATAAGTCATTTAAAATAAACCCCACATAATAAAACATTAAAATGAAATTACTTAAAAACCCTTCAGTTGGGTAGCCCCGTCAGGGACCACGCCACTTGGACGGGTCGTGAAGGGCACCATGGCTCGTGGTGGTGCCCGTGGTCCCTTGACCAGTGAGCCTCTCCATCATGTCAAGCCCTCAAGTGCCCAAGGCATCTTCACGGAGGCTCCCACGATCTGTGGTGCACACCACTAGTCGTGGTGGAGCTTCTGAAGATGTGGCAGCACCTAGGCAAAATTGCCTCACCTCTCTTGAGACCAAGTGATCTTCACCCCAAAGTATACGGACCGTTTAGGGCTCCACTGGTCGTGGTGGGACACGTGTTCTTTGGGGCAGTGAGCAGCCAAGTTGGGACAACCTTGGCTTTTTGGCAATGGCTTGCTCCTTTTGGCTTGGCTCCTTGTCTAGCACCCTCAACCAACCTAGAGTAGGTCTCATAGCATAGAGTCTAACATGTGTCTTGACGTTGATTCTGTAAACCCCTTTACAAACAAGACTAGGGAAACATTACACGACTTAAACATATTAGCTCAGAAGACTAGTCTCCGAACGTCATGGTCGTCCTTTGACGTTCTACCTCAAAACTCTTCAAACTAAACCTTAAAAGCCAAAACTCTTCATTTTAACAATTTACCAACTTCCAAAACACATGCGAAGCTCTAGTTCATCCTATTTCATTTTAGGGTCATCACAATATCCCCTACTTGGAAACATTTGGCATCGAATGACACTTACAAACATAAAGGGTAAGGACTTCAAAACTAGCAGCCCACAATCATGCATTCCACATTATAACGATTCACATAGTTAAGAGGAACATCAACTCCACATAAAAAGCTCGAAACACAACAAGAAGGTAGGAACTACATCCATGAACCCATTATGCATAAAAACTTAGCTTTTCTCATTACATTGGAGGAACTTCCTTCCAAACCAATATCATTTGCACATCATGCAAATTTCCCATAAAAGCACAGTTATGCAACAATTTCAAGAATACACATTTAGGCATTTCATCCTAGAGGCATAACAACATGAGGGGAAAAATTATTAAAGTTCATTTTCTCATGTAAACATAAACACATGAAAACATTCATAACATAAGGACAACATATGAAAACTCATTTTTCACACAAGACTCCAAAACATAAAACAAGCTACTAGGAACTTTCGGTTTTAGGCTTGAATATAAAGAAAGAGGTAAGGATATCAACACTTCTCATCAACCTTACTACTCAACATACCATCCCCCATTTAAGGAAAAATCCAACTAAGGTCAACATGACATAGGAACCTCAATTAAGAAACCATCAACCTACCAGAGCCTTTAAACTAGAAAGGTCCTCATTAAACAACTCTTACTCACATCAACCTTAGCACCTCATTCCAAGGTTTCACATGAGTCTATCTCACCGGGTCTAAACTTCTCAAACTTACTACACCTCTTAAGATGGAAACATCAATTAAGCCTAACTTATGAACATCAAAGACTCTCAAAAGCCTTACCATCTAATCACATTATCCCCCATTAAGGAGAAAACTCATACTAGCTCTTTCAAACTTCACTCCTTCCCATTCTAAGGTCGGAGCAAGACACACTAAACATTTATACTCACCACACCTATACATTTCTAAAACACCACATTTCATCATCTCTTTCAACACTCCTCCAAACACATCATAACTAAGCCGGATTCTACCAACAACTCATAATCATAAGTCATTTCATTTAATCTCAAGTCAATATCACAATCTTCTACCTCACATATATCAAGTCACTAAGCCATAGTTGGCATCACAATCAACCTTTTTCTCTCCCTCAACCCTTGCAACATAAACCTCTCAAGGGAAGTCACACTCTAAGGACCATCACATAAGGAACAAGGGAAAGATATTAAAGAGTGAAACTCTATGGCACGACTTGAAGAATGAAGAAGTGAAACTTTCTTAGCACCCAATAGCCTCTTATTCATAATGTGGCGCGCTTCACATTATAAACAAGACTCTACTAGATCTGGTTTGAGACAACCTAAGACCATTCCAAACACTTATGCTCTGATACAAAGTTTGTTACGACCTGAGATCACCCCCCCTAGTCGTAACCGGCGTACTCGACCTCTCGGAGGTCTAATACAAGCCTCTTAGCATTGTTTCGTCGCATGGACACTAAAAACCATAAGGAATTTAAAACATTCTTCACACACTAAGAACACTTTAATTAAATAACAAGTCAAAGACTTTCTAGACTTTATACATGATTTCTCAAAACCATCTAATACTTGAATACAACAATGGGACTAAGCCCATACAAGACTTAAAAAAAATACTAGACATACATAAAAAGGAACATGTAGGGTATTGTCCTCGAATCTATGAGGACTCACCAAGTCTTCATATTCAACACTTAGAAATCTATCAAGTAGCCATGACATGTTACCATCTCCCAAAGCCTACACTTTAGTCAAAAAGGGAGAGAAAGGGGTTAGCACAATTAAGTACTAAGTATGGAGACCATGCAAAAGCATGCTAAAAAGGACATTTACAAGGAATATATATTTTCATATCATTTTGATAAAACCTACACTTCACAAGTATAAGAGACATAATACAAGTCAACATTAACATATAAGACCATAGCCAACCATACAC
Source organism: Solanum bukasovii (assembly GCA_029582585.1). Lineage (NCBI taxonomy): Eukaryota > Viridiplantae > Streptophyta > Magnoliopsida > Solanales > Solanaceae > Solanum > Solanum bukasovii. Next base: position 50,449 of record JAJOOI010008243.1, read on the forward strand.
ATACTCAACATATATCCATATAAAACCCATGCTTAACTTTAAGAGAAAAGATGCCATTTCATTACCATAGGACCACTACCTAATATACCCTTAAGACATACTTGAGTGAGACAAGAAGTGACCGCCCATACAACCTCTTCAAGCACACTTAAGTGTTCCCCAAGATGACCTTAGATAAGGACATTTGTTTTACAACATAACATCAATAGACCAATATTCTTTAAGAAAACATTTAGGAGACATTCAGGCACATAAGGGGACATGCACATAATAGTCGTTAGACTTAAGGTACTCACTTTAGTATCTTCAAAGCCTACTCGTGCCATGTGTAGATAGCATCCCATACTACTACCTACGCGTTGTAGAACCTATCCAATAACTATAGTGCACATCCGACATGATGGGAATAGGCATAACCGATACAGACCATACTAGCTACGCATGGAATCTGGCGTCATAAATCCCACGCCGTGGAAGGTGCTCTACTTGCCAAGGGTAGAACTAGAAAGCAACCTATGTAGGTACATAGTTTAGGGGATGTCCAACGAAGTTCATTGTGCCTAATCTCATACTCAACTAGGCCACCTTCCTAACGACATCCACTCGGTGCTAGCCTTGTTTCCCATAGAGTATTCAATCACATATGTACTAGAGAGGGTTCCTTTGCAAGTTCAACCAACTCATATACCTCTTCCCAAGAAAGGCCCCATTTCTTAGTCATAGCCAATTAAGGTTCATAAGGATAGCTCATTTGACTTTCCTAGATAAGGATTCTCATGCCGTTCCGGCTCCATCCATCTCTAAGTCTATCATCTCACTCAAGAAGGGAACATCGCCCTAAGGCCCATCCTTCAAGGTTATACATTTACTTAGGAAAGCTAGACTTGATGAGCACATTGAACTATCCATGTGGCTGAGAGCCCTCACCGTGAAAGGGCACCATTTCTTAGTTCTAACCCACTTCCCACATTCATGCATTCTATACTTTAAGTAACAAGAAGAGACACTTTAGTCTACTAACCAAGTTACAACATTATCATCTGAGGACACTTCATAATCCAACATCATTACATATATACATCATGAGAAATCATACTTTAGATCACAATGCTATCCACTTTACATAGGATCATCACAAGATGACATAAACTCATTCACATCATATCCTCACATATAGCTTCACATAAAAATTTACATATAGCTTCATATAGGACTTTACATATAGCCTCATTTATATATAATAACACAACAATGCACAATACTCATATAATGCCCTTCATGGCCGCAATCACAATTCAAAAGCAACAAGAAACAGTTCCACCAACGGTAGATCCAACCTAAGAAGAAATTATAGCAATATTAAGAGATCAAGTCATCTTACCACCTTTTAAAGGCCATAAGTCACAATACACAATGCCATGCCAATTATACAATATTCATCAAGTTAGGTCAACTTACCCTCTTTGCATAGTTATCTTCATCATCCTCATATTCCAACAATTTACAACACAATAACAAAGATAATAACAACATTCAACTATACAAGCTAAGCTAAACAATATCCCATAACTAACATAAAGGCTAAATCCCAATTTATGACCATTCAAGGCTACTACATCACATTATACAATTCAATAACAATTTCAAACAATTCAACATAGCTAAGACCATATAAGAACAGCCCACATCAAACCACTACATAATCCTTCATCAATTACTCAAAATCAATAGACCCACTTTAGGCCAAATTTAGAGAATATGAGAAGACATGGGTTCATGAAGATTTATTTCTTAAAACTATCAATAATCATTAATAACAACATAAAACATCACTTAAAAGGTTTTCATGTAAGAACCCATGCTAGAATTGAAATTAGGGTTTTTGGAAGAAACTTTGAAAACACTTTGATTTGGCTCCTTGAATGGAAGAGGAATAAAGGATAAAGGATCCCCATACCTTTTCTAAGATTTCCCAAGAAATTTGATGAAGAAAGCCTTGAATCCAAAACCCTAGCTCCCACTTATTCTTATTCTTCCTTGAGTAGAAATATAGAGAGAGAGAACTTAGGCATCTGATTTGGGAAAATAATGATTGAATGACTGGATATAAAGACTTAAAACCTTATATGTTTATCAAATAAGTCATTTAAAATAAACCCCACATAATAAAACATTAATACAAAATTACTTAAAAACCCTTCACTTGGGCAGCCCCGTCAGGGACCATGCCCACTTGGACGGGTCGTGAAGGGCACCATGGCTCGTGGTGGTGCCCGTGGTCCCTTGACCAGTGAGCCTCTCCATCATGTCAAGCCCTCAAGGGCCCAAGGCATCTTCACGGAGGCTCCCACGATTCGTGGTGCACACCACTAGTCATAGTGGAGCTCGTGAAGATGACGCAGCACCTAGGAAAAGTTACCTTGCTTCCCTTGAGACCAAGCGATCTTAACGCCCAAGTATACGAACCTTCTAGGGCACCACTGGTCTTGGTGGTGCCCGTGGTCTTTGGGGCAGTGAGCAGCCAACTTGGGACAGCCTTGGCTTTTTGGCTAAGGCTTGCCCCTTTGGGTTTAGCTCCTTGTCTAACACCCTCAACCAACCTAGAGTAGGTCTCATAGCATAGAGTCTAACACGTTTCTTGGCATTGACTACTTAAACCAGTTTTCAAACAAGAGAAGGGCAATATTACACCACTAAAACACATTATCTCAAAAGACCAGTCTCCGAACGTCATGGTCGTCCCTTGACGTTCGACCTCAAGACTCTTCAAACTCAACCTTAAAAGCCAAAACTCTTCATTTTAACAAATTACCAACTTCCAAAACACATGGGAAGCTCTAGTTCATCCTATTTCATTTTAGGGTCATCACACATAGTGATAGGCATAATCAATGCATTTAGTTCAACATGCCATAAGAGGATCACTTCAGAAGCCAGTTGAAGGCAAACTTGTGCAATGCATTGATAAGACCCCACAATCCCAGTGGTGCTAAGCAAGTCACTATAAGTCCTTATTTATCTTTATTGCCTTTTTTTTATCTCATTGTGAGATTATTTCTCATAGACAAGGAAACATTCCCCTTTAGTCAAACAGATCGAGGAAACCAACTTAGAGCAACAATCCAAGTTAAGCATACATCATAAGCATAAGTCATAAACATATTCATTACATAGATCATCATATAACAATAGAACATACCATAACTACCCCTAAAGCCTACTTGTACAATGGATGAATAAGACCCCAATAAATCTCACTCATGCTAAGTAAAACTTGTTGAGTAACAATAGTTCAAACTAGATTTGACCTTATGGGAATTAGCCTTAACCGACATAGACTATGTGAGAGTACATGGAATCTGGTGTTACCCACACCGAAAAGGGTTGTCTTAATTGCCTAAGGTAAAACCAACATCATGTTAGCTTTTGGTGGATCCAATAGCTAACTAGCCTACAGGGCACACAATTTATTGGATAAGGAAATTGTTACTAGAAACCTGGCCTTTCTCGCGGAAAGGATTCCATCTTATAAGATTTCTTCTAGAAACCCAGACTTTCTCACGGAAGAGCTTTCATCTCATGTGAATGGTGCTAAGCATAATTCCCATGGAGTTCTTATTGAATCATTACTTGTTTCATTAAGATAGATCATTAGATCATGTGTGAGAATAGTCTTTCACAGTCCATGTCTACATATTAGATTCAATTAGGTGAGAATTGTCTTTCAACCTAGAATCTTCATTATGTGAGAAAACCTTTCAAATCATGTTCATTATGTGTTCATGAGAATAGCCTTTCAATCAACACAATACCATCATCATAATCATTGTCACTTTATTCATAGTCATGCATAAGTGTGTGTGTCAGAATAGCCTATCAACAACACCCCCATTACATCATAGCCATAATCACTTTACTCTCTCAAAAGGTGTTCTTAAAACATGTACATAAGCTTCATGAAGCATGCACAATGTCATATATTGCCCTTTCAAGGATCAAAGCTTATATCAAATCAACACATATAGAATTACTACATTAGACATGGATGAGAGTATAATTCAAGTAATCAAATAACTTTTTTCATAATCTTATATCCTCATAATATAGGTCATGTGAGAAAAGTCCTTTCACAACAATACCATATATAATTCAACATGCAAATAGCTTCACTTTTAAAGCATTAACATCCCTAGTCCATTCATATTAGCTTTTTCCCTCAAGCCGTATAAATCACCTTCATACTACAAGACTTACCGTCAAGCATCACCTCACATGGTCATCATATATGCATAATTCTCAAGATAATTGAACCACATGCTTCATTCTTAACAAAATTATAGTCATATATCATCATGTAAACTCAATCCCAACATTACTAAATTATGATCCATCATATAAGCCCTAATCTAATCAATTAATATCTACAAGCTTTGCGTTTAAGAAATTCATATCTAGGTAGTATAATCTCAGGTAATTCATCAATCTTAGAAGATCACATCGAATTCCTCAATTCATCTTTCATGGCATAAACCCAAACAATATCAATTTCACCTTAGAATCTTAGGTTAATCAAGAATACATGTATAAACATACTAAAAACATGTAATTACATCATAAACAACCATTATACACTCAATTAGATCAACATACACCAATACCCATAATTTAGGAAGAAACCCTAACTAGAATTGGGGTTCACTTTCACAATTGGGGGAAACATCAGAGCGTCATGGAAGAAAGGATTCCATGAATGAATAAGACATCATACCTTGATTAGAAGTCCTAGAAATCTTCAAACAATGGAGACTTCACTTAGCTTGACCCTCTTCTTCTTGGAGTTATCTAAAGAGAGAAATATTTGAGAAGATGAACTTGGGGTTTTTGATTTGGATTTTTGGAATAAATTACTTAATTGGGGTGGCTAAAGGTTTTAAATATCTTATATATGTGTACTAAGACTATAAAAACTGACCTCACTTAAGGCTAACTTAAAAGGGAATTTCCCAAATTACCCTTCACTAGACAGCCTGCTCCCAAGTTGCACACCCAACCTCACGAACCGCAAAGTGCACCACGACCCTTGAAGGTTCCCATGGTACCATAACTAGTAGCTTGGCTACTTCATCATGACCCCCCACAAGGTCAAGTCAACCCCACAAGTCTTCCCACGGGATGTGGTCTTCACCACGAGCTGTGAAGTTTCTCGTGAAAGAAAGCCTTCTTGGGGAAGTTTTAGGGAGGCTAGTACCTCACCACCACGGGTGGAACCATGGGTCATGAAGACAATCGTGGTCATGGTGGGTAGTGCCTTGGTAAATTTTGGGCAGACTTGGCCCTTGCTCATTTTCTTTGGCTCTTGCACTTCTCCCTTGACGTTAACCCTCACGTTTAGCTCTAGTGTAGCCTACTAATTTCTGGGGTGTTACAACATGTAGGGGGTACCCCTAGGTTGTGACAAACTTGGTAATCAGAGCATAAGGTTTAGAATGATTATATGATGTCTCAAACCACGTCTAGTAGAATCTTGTTCATATGTATGAAGCGCACGACATTTAATAATTAGAAGTTATTAGATTATTAAACAATCTCCCTTCTGCATTTCTCTAAGTCATTCCTTGGACCTTAGCTCTATAAGATTTTTCTCCCAATCCTTACCCTGATGGTCTGCAAGATATGACTACGACAAAGGCAAATGCTAGAAGGATTAAAGAAGACATGGTGGATCAAGAAGTTCCTCCACAAGCTCTAGTTAACCCTATGGATGAGAATGTTACTCATGCAGAGTTTAGGGCAACTATTCATGTTTTTGCTCAAGCCGTGATGGCTTAAGCCAATATAGAGGTGATTCCTCTTGTGAATTACGCGGCTTCAAGAGTGAGGGACTTTGCTAGGATTAACCCTCCAGAATTTTTTGGCTCCAAAGTAGAGGAGGATCCTAAAGATTTTATAAATGAGGTATATATTGTACTTCCTATTATGAGAGTAACCCCGGGATAGGAGGTGGAATTAGTCATTTATCAGTTGAAAGATATTGCTCAAGTGTGGTACAATCAATGGAATGAAGCTACACCGGTAGGAGAGGGTCCCGTAGAGTGGGAAGTGTTTAAATCCCCTTTCTTGATAGGTATTTTCCCTTTGAGTTTAGTGAAGCTAAGATGCAAGAGTTCATTAACCATCGTCAATGAAGCATGAGTGTGAAAGAGTATGCTCTATAGTTCACCCAAATATCCAAGTACAGTCTAACTATGATGGCAGATTCAATGGCTAAGATGAATAAGTTTGTGATGGGAGTGTCCGACATGGTAGTTAACGATTGTTGAAATGCAATGCTTGTCCACGATATGAATATTTCACATCTTATGGTAGATGCCCAATAAATTGAGGAATTCAAAACTCAAGGAGAAGGATAGGGATTCAATGAGGGCTAGAACAGGAGAAGAAAACTTCTCCAGCACAAGGTTCGATGGACAAGGTTGCCCTAGGTTTAGACAAAAGTTACCCGGGCAAGGGTCCTTAAATACTCTCAAGTTCAACCAAGAGAGGGTGTCTAACCCTAAGCCTCTAGGAGATGGTACTGGGGTTCTTGATGAGTCCGAGATTTGGAATAATTTTAGGCTTGTTTTATATAGATTTAGTGTCCTCAAACGCTTAATTTGTGCCATAAACTGATAGTTTGACCGCCTAAAGTTCCAGTGTGCCACCCTTGAGGGATGAAACCAAGTCGGCGACAAAAAGGAGCTGTCGGTAAATCGTTGAGTAGTTCATGATGAAAAGAGAGATTGCCCAAAGTTACAGAACTTGAGGATACTTAGTGCCAAGGCAAAAAGGGGATGGAAGAAGTCAAAGGGCGGCTTGCTGAGTGGTTCGGCGAGCCTGCCTTACTTCACCAACTGTAACACCTTGTATCCAAAACAGACCAAAAATGCAGATTTTGAGAAGTTGCAGGTGCAACCCATGGTTGCCATCCATGGACCGTAGGTCAGACCACGGCCCGTGCTAGTGGTCCGTGGTTCACCACTGCAACGCTTTCCCAGCCAAGCTTAGAAAAATCGGCTAATCCTCGACTCACGTTCCGTAGGACAGACAACGGTCCATGGATCAAGACTCCTTTTGCCCAGCCTGTGACATGTACTACGGTCGACCAGCAAGGATCATAAATCGATCCACGGTTTGTAGATCTGACCATAGATGAGGGTCAGCAGCCAATTAGATGAAAATTGTTGATGAGTCAACTTCAAATGGTCATAAATATTATCACAAAATGAATTACATGTCCCATGACCTATGAAATGATAGATATTTGAGTCCTCTTTCCAACGCCACTGAGTTTGCTAAAATCCGACCTCCGAGTAAAACTTTTTGTTTGTTTTAGTGAAGCCCTGTCAGGCAGAGTTGATTGACGACTTAAATCTACAGACCGTAGATTGATCTATAGCCTGTAGGTCCAGTTCGTCGATCACTCCGATAGTAGTTAACTCAGGGGTCTTTTGGACTTTTCCTCTTTTGTTGTACCCCTAAGATACGTCGTTTAGACCTTAAATCATGATGCTTTAGTCAGTTTAAGCCTAGAAACATAACTAGAACCTACCTAAGTCAAATCATTAATCAAAAGTTAGAAAATTAGAATCAAGAGAGGAGAAAAAGGTCAAGAACCCTAGTTCAAGAACGCAACAAGTTTCCATCAGTTCCATTCCCAAAATAATAGATTTCTCCGTGGAATTCGTCACCAAGTATGTGGGATTTCACTTGTGGGTTCCTTTCACCCATTAGGTCCCTAGAATTCAGTCAGATTCTTGATTCCATGATTATGAACAGACCCAGGGTTTCTTGAATTTCAACAGATCATCATGAATTAGTTATTTAAATGTTCCAAATCAGATTATCATGTTATTGCTCAGTTTATTGCATGAATTTCAGAACCCTAGCTATGTAGTTCTTTAGTTCTTGAACTACACAAGCTAGGTCAGATATCTCAGTATTCAGCTATACATGCCTCAGTTTATGAATGCATCATTATCAGATTAATTGTTGCATTCTGAGTTTTGTACGTTCAGTTTTGAGCTATCCAATATCACAGAAATTCAGTCATAATGTGTTAATTACTTCATCCATTGGGAGTAGCATAATACCGAGTTGGACTAGGGTTCAGTGTACCCAAATAGTCCTAGAACTACTAGCCACGTAGTTTGTAAGTCCCCTCTGTGGGCATCATTTTAGTGATCAGGCCAGCATGCCTCTATACCTCTGGCAAGGTATATTGGTTCCTCTCACTGGGGTGTATACATCGGACTCCACATTTAACTCATATGGTTTTATGTCGGTTATTAGTAGCTCCCATAGTTTAGTCAAATTCTATTGCATGGACCATTTATCAGTATATCCAGTGTTCAGTTTCAGCATGTTATAAATTGGTCACTGCATTCAGTATCTATATCATGTTCAGATTATATCATTGCTTATTTGCTTTGTCCAGTTCTGTTATTTCAGTTGTATTCTATCCTGCATGCTCAGTACCTTTCAAGTACTGACGGATACTCTACGCTACATATTCTCGTAATGTAGGTTCAGGTTCTCAGCATCCAAATCACTCTTAGATAAGTTCACGATCTCTAGTTCAGCAAAATCAGTGGTGAGTCCTCATTCTCCGAGGACAATAGTCATGAGTTTCCTTTCAGTATTTTGGTCCTTTAGTTTCAGCTTAGCTAGACTTAGTGGGGGCCTGTCCCAACATTTCTTGTTTGTTAGAGGTTATTATCAAACATAGTTAGGTTCAACTTAGTATTGAGTTAAATTTTTTTTTGTATTAAACTCATCAGTTTTTCATTTATCTCAGTTATAGTATATGGTATTCCCCACTTTTCATTTTGTTTATGATTTTAGCTTCCACATCAGTTTATTATCTTTAGTATGCTCATGATCATGCCAACAGGGTTAGCTTGGGATAACTTGTGCTCCTAGGTCCTGTGTTAGCTTATCAGGGGTAGTCGCGGGGTGTGACAAACGTGCTATCAAAGCACTAGGTTTAAGTGTCCTAGGATCTTTGAAAAGCGGCACTAAGTAGAGTCCTTTTCCTGGGTGTGAAGTGCACCACATCTAATGAGGGGGAAGCTACAAAATGTTCTAGGAAATCTTGATTTTCGTGTTACCCTTATTGTCTGTAAGGTGTGATCTAAATTTCATTCTAACTCTACGTTCTACGTTTCAGTGATCATGTCTCCTCGTAGAGCTAATGCCAGGAATGCGACTGCCAGGAACGCAAATGCAGTTCCTCCAGTCCCTGATCAAGAAGTGTCGAATGCAGAATTCAGGAACGCTATTTAGATGTTGGCTCAGAGTGTGGCCAACCAGAACAATCAGCGGGCTCCAGTTTCGGTAAGTGCCAATGTTGGATCAGCTGCATCCAGGGTGTGAGATTTTGTTAGGATGAATCCGCCATATTTCTTAGGATCACAAGTTGGAGAAGATCTCCAAAAATACATTGATGAGGTCAAGAAGATCTTTGAAGTGATGCAGGTAATTGGAAATGACCGGGTTGAGTTACCATCTTACCAACTTAAGGATGTGGCTCATAAATGATATACTTAGTGGAAGGACAACAGGGGTACAGATGCAGCTCCTATTACTTGGAATTGTTTCAGCGAAACCATTCTGGATAGGTTTCCTCCCATAGTGTTGAAAAAAGCAAGGGCCCAGGAACTTGTGAACTTAAGGAAGGGTAACATGACTGTCCAAGAGTATGGGTTCAAGTTTAGCCAACTCTCCATGTATGCTCCTCACATGGTTATTGATTCCAGGGCTCAGATGAATAAGTTTCTGTATGGAGTGTCAGACTTAGTGAGAACAGACTGCAGGAATGCTATGTTGTTGGGAGACATGAACATCTCTAGGCTCATGACTCATACTTAGCAGGTTGGCAGTGATAAGCTTATGGAACATGCTAAGGAGACTAAGAAAGCTAGAACAGGTAACTACAAGTATTCCCAACAGAATTGGGTAGTGGAAATCGCTCGCAGTTTCAGCAGAAGTCTTCGACTCCAACCCCTTCATCAGCTAGTGTTCCATCCCCCAGGTTCCGTAACGATCAGAAAGGTAGGGCGTCAGGCTCTAAGTCTCAAGGTAGTGTTTTAGGCACCAAAACCTACCCGACTTTCCCGAAATGTTGTAAGAACCATCCGGGTTAGTACCTTGCAGGAAAAGAAGGATGCTTTGGGTGTGATAAGTCTGGTCATAGATTGAAAGAATGTCCTTCTAGACAGGGTCAAGGTGGAAATAATGGTAGAGCTCATTCTACAACTTCAACAGCACCAGTAGGTCGCCCGACTCTGCAGGGTAACTCACCTGGTACAGGTGGCGGACAGCGCCAAAATAGTCTATATGCTCTTCAGGCTCGTCAAGATCTGGAAGATTCTCCAGATGTATTCACTAGTATGTTACGAGTCTTTTATCTCGATGATTATGCTTTATTAGAACCAGGGGCTACTCTTTCTTTTGTAACTCCTTATATAACAGTCCAATTCAATGTTAGTCCAAAAACTATTTCAGAACCCTTCTCAGTCTCTACTCCAGTTGGTGACCCAAATATAGCTTGACGGGTATACAGAAATTGCCCTGTTGCAGTCTCTCAAAAAGTCACCTCATCAGATCATGTAGAGTTAGGAATGGTAGACTTTGATGTCATTCTAGGCATGGATTGGGTACACTCCTGTTATGCCTCAGTCAATTGTAGAACTAGGATTGTTCGTTTTTAGTTTCCAAACAAACCAATCATAGAATGGAATGGTAGTAGCTTAGCGCCTATGGGTCGATTCATTTCTTACCTTAAGGCCAGAAAGACGATCTCTAAGGGTTATCTCTATCATCTTGTTCGGGTTATGGTTTCTAGTTCCGAATCCCCAACTCTTGAGTCGGTCCTTGTAGTCAATGAGTTTCCATAAGTGTTTGCAGATGATCTTCCCAGAGTTCCTCCCGAAAGGGAAATCGAGTTTGGAATTGATCTCCTTCAAAATACCCAAGCTATCTCTATTCCTCCATACTGAATGGTTCCAGTAGAGCTTAAGAAATTGAAAGAGCAGTTGAAAGGCCTTGTAGTTAAGGGCTTCATCAGACCTAGTATTTCACCATGGGGTGCACCAGTGTTATTCATTAAGAAGAAAGATGATTCTCTCAGAATGTGCATTGACTATAAGCAGTTGAACAAAGACACAATCAAGAATAAGTATCCCATCCCTAGGATTGATGACTTGTTTCACCAACTTCAGGGTGCTAATCATTTCTCAACGATAGACCTCAGATCAGGTTATCATCATCTTAAAGTTAGAGATAGTGACATTTCGAAGACAGCCTTTAGAACTCGGTATGGTCATTATGAATTTGTAGTCATGTTATTTGGCCTAACCAATGCTCCTGTAGCTTTCATGGATTTGATGAACAGAGTGTTCAAGTAGTACTTAGGCTTGTTCATTATCGTCTTTATTGGTTATATCCTCATTTACTCTAGGAATGAGGAAGAACATGCGAGTCATTTGAGTGTTGTTTTGCAAACTCTCAAAGATCGCCAGTTATTTGCAAATTTAACAAGTGCGAGTTTTGGTTACAATTAGTTGCCTTCCTTGCGCATATTGTGTCTAGTGAAGGAATTCGAGTAGATTCCCAGAAGATAGAAGCGGTGAAACAATGGACTAAACTTACCTCAGCTACAAATATCAGAAATTTCTTGGGAGTAGCGGGCTATTACAGACGGTTCGTGGAGGATTTTCATCCATAGCCTCACCATTGACTATGTTGACTCAGAAGATGGTCAAGTTTCGATGGTCAGATGATTGTGAGAAAAGATATGCAGAATTGAAAACTAGGTTGACTACAACTCCTGTCTTGACTCTACTAGAGGGTTCAGATGGTTATGTGATCTATTGTGATGCATCCAGAGTTGGCCTTGGTTGTGTGTTGATGCAGCGAGGTAAGGTTATAGCTTAAGCTTCTAGATAGCTTAAGGTACATGAGAAGAATTATCCAACTCATGACCTCGAGCTTGCAGTAGTGGTGTTTGCACTCAGGATTTGGAGACACTACTTGTATGGTGTTCATGTAGATGTGTTCACAGACCATAAGAACCTCCAATATGTATTCACCCAGAAAGAGTTGAATCTTCACCAGAGAAGGTGGCTTGAGTTCCTCAGGGATTATGACATGAGTGTGCATTACCATAATGGTAAGGCAAATGTAGTAGAAGACACCCTTAGCAGACTATCTATGGATAGTGTAGCACATGTTGAGGAAGAAAGAAAGGAGCTAGCAAGGGATGTTCATAGAGTTGCTCACCTAGGAGTTTGCCTTATGAGCATATCAGATGGTGGTGTAACGTTTCAGAATGGGGCAGAATCTTCTTTGGTAGTGAAAGTTAAGGAAAAAACAAGACAGTGATCCAATATTGCTAGAGCTAAAGGGTGTAGTCCATCAGCAGTGAGTGGAGGTATTCTCCCAAGGGTGAGATGGTGTGCTTTGCTATCAGGGTCGAATGTGTGTTCCTAATGTGGGTGAGTTGAGACAGGATATTCTTGCAGAAGCCTATAATTCCAAATATTCTATTCATCCAGGTGTCACTAAGATGTACCGTGATCTGTGGGAAGTCTATTGGTGGAATGGTATGAAAAGAGATATAGCAGATTTTGTTGCCAAGTGCCCCAATTGCCAGCAAGTAAAGGTAGAGCATTTGAAACCAGGAGGCATGACTCAAGAGATTGACATTCCTACTTGGAAGTGGGAAGTGATCAACATGGACTTCATCACAGGTTTACCTCGTACTCGCAGACATCATGACTCCATTTGGGTGATTGTTGATAGGGTTACTAAGTCTTCTCGATTTTTAGCGGTCAAGACTACAAATTTGGCGGAGGATTACGCCAAGCTTTACATTAATGAGATTGTGAGGTTGCATGGGGTTCCTTTGTCCATCATCTCATATAGAGGTCCTCAGTTTACTTCTCATTTCTGGAAGTCATTTCATAAGGGTCGTGGTACTCTGGTTAACCTTAAGCACAACATTTCATCAACAGATGAATGGTCAGGCAGAGGTTACCATTTAGACCTTAGAAGACGTGTTGAGAACTTCTATGATCGATTTCAAGGGTAGTTGGGACGATCACCTTCCTCTTATTGAGTTCGCCTACAACAATAGTTACCATTCCAGCATTCAGATGGCCCCTTATGAGGCATTGTATGGGCATAGATGTAGATCTCTAGTTAGTTGGTTAAAAGTAGGCGAAACAGCCTTGATAGGACCAGATTCAGTCCTTGATGCTATGGAGAAAGTGCAACTCCTTAGAGATAGACTTAAGACTGCCAAGAGTCGCCATAAGTACTATGCAGATGTGGGAAGAAGGGAACTAGAGTTCCAAGTTGATGATTGGGATTTCCTGAAAGTGTCACCTACGAAAGGGGTGATGAGATTTGGAAAGAAAGAGAAGCTCAGTCCCAGATATGTAGGCCCTTACCAGATCTTGAAAAGGATTGGTAAAGTGGCCTATGAGTTAGAGTTGCCAGTAGATTTAGCAGCAGTGCATCCAGTCTTTCACATTTCTCTTTTGAAGAAGTGCATGGGTGATCCAACATCCATAGTGCCATTAGAGATTCTTGCTGTAAAAAATAGTCTTTCTTATGAGTATGTACCAGTTGAGATTCTCGATCAAGAGTTAGAAGGTTGAGAAACAAATAAGTCGCTTCAGTCAAGGTTTGGTAGAGGATTCAGTCCATAAAGGGAGCTACTTGGGAAGCAGAAGCAACTATGAAGTCCAAGTATGCTCACCTCTTTCCTTCCGATTACAGTCCAACTTGAGGTAATAGTTCCTCTTCAGTTTTTCAGTCATTCTTGAGTAAATTCAGTGTTAGAATCATGTTCCTTCAGTTGTAATAGCATTTTCAGCATATTTGCATGTTCTTGGAACTCAGTTAAGTCAGAAATTTAGTTCTCAGTGTTTAGTGGTAGGGATTGTTGCCCTCTCCCTCCATTTCAGCTAGTTTAGTCTTCATTCGACGATGAATGGTCCCAAGGGGAACATAATGTAACACCACGTATCCGAAATAAACCAAAAATGCAGATTTTGAGAAGGATACAGATGCAACCCACGGTTTCCATCGACGGACCGTAGGTCACACCACGGCCCGTGCTGGTGGTCCGTGGTTCACCACTGCAACCCCTCCCCAGCCAAGCTCAGAAAAATTGGCTAAGTCTCGACCCACAGACAGACCCATAGTCCGTAGGTCAGACCCCGGTCCGTGGTCTGTGTCTGTGGATCAAGACTCCTTTACCCAGCCTCTGACACGAACTACGGTCGACCAGCACAGACAGTCATTCGATCCACGGTCCGTAGGTTTGACCGTAGATGAGGGTCAGCATCCAATTAGATGAATATGGTTGATGGGACAACTTCAAATAGTCATAACTCTTAGCAAAAAATTAATTAGTCGTACCATGACCTATTATATAATAGATAATTGAATCTTCTTTCCAACGCCACCGAGTTTGCTAAAATCCTACCTCCGAGTAAAAAGTTATTCTTGTTTTATTGAAGCCCTGTTAGGCAGAGTTGATCGACGACTCCAATCTACGGACCATAGGTCTAGTTCGTCTATCACTCCGATAGCAGTTAACTCAGGGGTCTTTTGGTCTTTTCCTACTTTGTTGGACCTCTAAGATACGTCGTTTAGACCCTAAATCATGAGGTTTTAGTTAGTTTAAGCCTAGAAACATAACTAGAACTTATGTAAGTCAAATCATTAATCAAAACTTAGAAAATTAGAATCAAAAGAGGATAAAAAGGTCAAGAATCCTAGTTCAAGAACGCAACGAGATTCCATCAGTTTCAACGCCGAAATTGAAAGATTTTTCCATGGAATTCTTCACCAAGTATGTGGGATTTCACTAGTGGGTTCCTTTCACCCATTAGGTCCCTAAAATTCAGTCAGATTCTTGATTCCATGATTATGAACAGACCTAGGGTTTTTAGAATTTCAACAGATCATAATGAATTAGTTATTTAAATGTTCCAAATCAGATTATCATGTTATTGCTCAGTTTAATGCTGGAATTTCCGAACCCTAGCTATGTAGTTCTTAAGTTCTTGAATTGCACATGCTAGGTCAGATATTTCAGTATTCAGCTATACATGCCTCAGTTTATGAATGCATCATTATCTAATTATTTGTTGCATTCTCAATTTTGCATGTTTAGTTTTGAGCTATCCAGTATTACAGAAATTCAGTCATAATGTGTTAATTACTTAATCTGTTGGGAGTAGCATAAAACCGAGTTGGAGTAAGGTTCAGCGTGCCCAAATAGTCCCAAAACTACTAGCCACGTAGGTTGTCAGTCCCCTCTATGGGCATCATTTTAGTGATCACGCCAGCATGCCTCTATACCTCTGGCAGGATATATTGGGTCGTCTCGATGGGGAGTATACAAGGGACTCCACATTTAGCTTATGTGGTTTTATGTCGGTTATTAGTAGATCCCACAATTCAGCCAGATTCTATTGCATTAACCATTTATCAGTATATCCAGTATTCAGTTATCTCAGCATTCAGTATCTATATCATGTTCAGATTATCTCATTTCTTATTTTCTATGTTTAGTTATATGCTATTTCAATTCTATTTTATCCTGTAAGCTCAGTACCGTTGAAGTACTGACGCACACTCTGCGCTACATTTTCTCATGATCTAGTTCAGGTTCTCAGCATCCAGATCACGCTTAGATCGGTTCCCGATCTCCAGTTCAGCAGAATCAGTGGTGAGTCCTCATTCTCCGAGGACAATAGTCATGAGTTTCCTTTCAGTATTTTAGTCCTTTAGTTTCAGATTTACTAGACTTAGCCGGGTCCTGTCCCAACATTTCTAGTCAGTTAGAGGCTATTATCAGACATAGTTAGATTCAGCTTAGTATTGGGTATTCCCGATCTTTTCATTTTGTTTATGATTTTAGCTTACACATCAGTTTATTATCTTTAGTATGCTCATGATCATGCCAGCAGTGTTAGATTGGTATCACTTGTGGTCCTATGTCTTGTGTCTGTGTCTCGGGGGTAGAGACTAGGCGTGACACCAACTGGCTATTCGTTGCTTATTTTTTGTGACTATAAATTAGATTTTTAACATTCAGTTTAGTATTTGCACTGAAGTTGGACAGTTTTAGAACACTTCTCTGTAGTTTTTCAATGTGGAGATTTTTTAAGTGGGTTTCGAAGATTCGACAAATTGACGCATTTTAAAGACTAAAACACTCTTACCTAGTTGATGGATAATCCATTCGATAATTATTTGTTACCTTTTTATGATGTTTGGCTAAAACCCCAATTCGTGGGGTGTGATCATGCGATTATGGGCTGAATTAGTTAATGTGTATTGTTAATAACTAGTTTAAATGTTATTTTGAAGTTAGTTTAATCATTTATTGTTGTTTAATTTATGAATTGTAGTTGCAAATGCAATTCTATATTTGTGTTCTTGGCTTGCGAGAGAGAGAGGTTTTAGAACTAAGATTATTGATTAGTGATTTGTGGGTATTTGTTTGAGCTGAGTTTAGCTCGAGAGGGTAAATCCTAAACCAAATCCTACCCATCTAGCTCGAAAGAGTGGATGAATTAAGATGTGGGTTGTTCTTTATTGTCATGCCTATTGATGTTCGAATGAAATCACCTAATTCGAAGTAATTTTTTTAGAGAATGTTATCTCCTTCATAGTTTAGGCTACTCACAGATCTTTAGTTGGTTACTAGTATTTTCAATTACCAATATATCTACTTTTTCCTATAATCCGTCACATCCCAAGAATCCCTGTCGCTATTGTTAGTTCGAAGTGTTTGTGACTATTGTGCAATTGATATTTGGAAACCAAAACCCCCATCTGACATTCATGCTAATCCTTTAACTTGATTAATGTCTTTTTCAACAATTTCTATTGCTCTAATGATTAGACAATGTATGCACTTACTAATCGAATTTGAACACGTACCGCTCCTTATGGGTTTCAACCCGAACTCATTTGTTGGGTTTTATACTGATTTATGATCATTGACACCTTGAATTTGATGAGGTGTGCTAGAAACCTTGAAATCTAAATGGCGCCGTTGTAGGGGAGTGGTGTTGTTTTAAATTCTTTTGGTGAAGTTGAATTTTGTTCATTTTAGTTATAGTTGAATCTACTTACTTTAGTTTTGGTTTTGTGCTACTTGTGTTACATAGATGAGGAGATGAGTGTTAACGAATGAAATAGTAATTAAGTGGGTTACAAAGATGATGTTGGAAACTTTAATGATATTAATGACCGAAACAACAATGACCCAGTCCAAATGAATGGTGCTTGGGCCATTCCTCTACCTCCAGCTGAAGGAAACACTATTTTTAACATCAGAAGTACCATGTTTCATCTCCTACAATTGAATGGATTATTTGGGGGGTTCTCTCAAGAGGATCACCATGAGGATATCAAAATTTTTGTTGATGTTTTGGAACATTCTCATTTAAGAATATACCGTAAGAATCGGTCCGTTTGAGGTTGTTCCCATTTTCTCTAATGGGCTAAGCAAGCAAGTGGTTGGCTGAGTTGCCAAGAGATTCCATTACTTCTTGGATAGAGCTGATCACAGTATTCCAAGTGAGATTTTTCCCTTCGTCAAAGATGATGACGCTCAGAGACAGTATCCAAAGTTTCAAATGCTTTGAACGTGAAATAATCCACAAGACGTGGCTGATGTTAGAGAAGTTGTTGGTGCAATGCCTAACTCATGGATTTCCCAACAACCCGCTTCTGCAATACTTTTAAAAGAGCCTTGACTCGGTGAGCAAAGGAGTTGTTGATCAAAATTTTCCCAGAGGCATATTTCAACAACCCTATGAAGTAGCTTCCCAACTCCTTGATTGTATGACAAAAATCAATATGATATGGTACACTCGTGAGGACCAAGTCTATCATCTAAATATTAGAATGACAAAGAAGCACATCGAAAATGATCAAGAGAGAGACCAAAACATTGCAAAAATGATGACCGTATTGGATATCTTGTCTAAAAATTTCATGGGTATTGGTACAAGGAGTGTTAATGATGTGGGTGTTGGAGGAGTAAATCCCGATGAAGCCCAATTTGAAGCGCAGTACATTGAGAAAATGAATTTCTTAGCCAACCAAGGAGGAGGTTATCGTGATAACTACCCATGACCATGTGGAAATCAGGGATGGAATTGAGATGAAGGTTGGAGGGACCGTGACAGAGATTAACGTGATTGTAATGCCACTTGGAAGGAAAGAGAGGGGGAGAAGGATAGGTATGCTCCTCCCCATGAGAATCCAAAGCCCAATGATTCTGAGGGTTGCCATACAGAAAACATGCTCTCACGCATTCTTAACAAGGTTGAAGGGTGCGATAATGTATTGAAGGAAAGAAAGGAGGATGTATTAACTATCAACTAGACGGTGACCTCTCACTCAATCTCTATGAAGCAGCTGGAGACCCAAATGTGTCATATTTCATTGCATTTGAACCCAAGACAACAAGAAGGGTTGGCTATTGATACTATGGAAAACCCCCAAAATGAAGCTTAAATGGGTACTTCTGTCATTAAAAGACGTTAAGAAGGCGCTTCTTGGGAGGCAACACAAGTTTTTAATGCTTTAAGATTGATTTTAATAACGAGTGTTGATTGTGCTATTTGAAAAGTGGAGTATGTTTGAGAAAATGCAATTTGGCAATCCAAGAGTCTAGTCGGTGAGCCCGACTTGGACTGTTGGACTCACAAAAACATGAAGTGGAAGTCTGTAAAACTCGGTGAGCCAATTGCTGAATCGGTGACTCACCAAATAGGTCGGCAAGCCTGATTTTGTCAATCGTTTGGACCCCCAAGTTGACTTGAGGTCGTGTAAAACTCAACGAGGTAAGTTACAACTCAGTGCTTCGCCGAGTTGTTTGGCGTGGTTGACTTATTCAGCAGACAGGGCCTCGAACTGAAAGGTTTTAAAAGGCCAAACAACTTAAATTTTTTAAATCATTCATATTCTCTCATTTCTAACCCCGCACACTCTCACCCGCACTTTAGTTCTTCTGCACTTTCCCGTTTTTATTTGTTTTTGTGTTTCATCTAGTGCTCAAATTTTGATTACTTTACTGACTAGATTATCAAATTCTAAATTTGGCATTCAGGTTCGTTTTCTGAACCCCGCACTTTTGATTAGAGGTTGAACTAACTTGTATTCTTTCGGTAAATTTGTGTTGTTATTTGTTGTGTCTATGTGTAAATCATGTTTATTTACCGGATTGCCTATTTTGTGTTTCAAACTTGTGCCTAAATGCTTAATATGATGTATCCCCGTGTCTTTTGGAATTAATTTTATTCTTAATTTTTGGGGTGCCGTTATCTTATGTTTTTTCTAGTTGGGTGAAGTCTAAGTAAGCCCAAACTGACCATAATACTAGAATATTCCCAATGATGGAGCGATTGATGTCATTCTTCAGGGCAAAAGTCACCAAATGGAAATTTTTGGCTAAGTCGAGGGAAGTCAGAGTACCCCAGAGGCATGGTTCTTATGGGTCTAGTGTAATTGAGTGGTTTGTGTGTTTGATTTCAGGAAACGAGGTTTAAAATTTGTACATTGGGCAGTTTGGCGAGCTGCGTTGAGCACGCCAAATGGTTCAGTGGTTCTCCAATATCCACCGTTGATCACCCTTAATTGCTTGATTTGAATAATTTGAGTCTGTAACTTTTGGCAGGAAGCCTGAGCTCGCCGAGTTCATTTGACTACTCGCCGAAAGCTTCCATTATTCATCCTTTGTGCGCCCTAACCTTTAAAACAAACTGTATTATTTGGCGGGCTAGTCAGAGCTCGCCGAGTGGTGTCAGCGATTCGTGGAAAGGCCCTGAACATCACCGACATATGGGTTTTCTTGAAAATTTTCAAGTTGGTCCTTTGTGCGAGCCTGATCGGATTCTCCAAAGTTACTTTGTTACACGCCGACTAGTTTGTCGAGTATTTTTGCAACTTCAATTCTTCAAATTTTCTTAAATTATTTCTAACTCTTTCTGTGTATTTTGTAGATATGGCTACGACCAATTTGGATAAAAGTGGAATGCCACCCCGCAAACAAGCATGGGGTATTGTAATTAATGAAGGAGCAACTGCTTCCTCAATAAAAGGTAAGAAAGCACCTCTAAAGGGAGGCAATAGCAAGGGCAAAACACCTGTAGCTGAGAGACCGGAGAACAACTCCGATAGTTATAGGGAGTCGTTTGGTTCTCAGGCCTCATTCTTAGAGCCCTAGGATGACTAATTATTACAGACCCAGTGAGCAAATATTCGTGCAATGGCTCATCAAGATCTATCTTGGATCCGGGAGTCTACCCCTCATACAACTGATACAGTGCAAGTTCCAACACAGATGGTGGTTCCATCACCACTAGTTTAGGGTACTCCTCCCCAGTTACTCAACCAGTTAAAGGGCGAAGGACTAAGCACATTCCTGGAAGAGAAGAGACTATCCACAGATGGTGTGCTTGACAGACACTCACTTGTGTGGGACACACTTAGGTTCCATAGGTTCTACTTATTCACTAGGCCTCGTAGACACTACATTCCCACCTGGTTCAGAGAGTTCTACTTATTCACTAGGCCTCGTAGACACTACATTCCCACCTGGTTCAGAGAGTTCTATATGACATATGGTAACTTAGTACCCTAGGGGAAGAAGAAGGCTAGTCCCTTCAGACTGGTGGGGTCTATAATGGTACAGGGCAGAATAGTTATTTGTTGCAGCAATGATATCAATGATGCTCTTGATAGGGCTTCAGGTTTTGAGCATGTATACCAGAGCATGATAACAACACAGACTCCGGATGACCTTAAGGGCTGGCTAGCTCCCCTCATTTCTGACACTACTCCGAGGTGGATTGAGGCCGAGGCTCTTATTGATTAGAAACAGTTGAACGTAGCAGGTTTGGAATGGTTCGGGTTCATCAGCAGATCCATTATGCCGTCACAGAATGAGTCCATCCTCCGCCACCTAAAGACGGCTTCTCTCGGATCGATCATAGCCGGGAAGAGGGTGAACTTGGGGCTTATTATTGAGAAGGAGATGGCCATGACGGCCAAACAGCACAAGAAATGCATTCCATTCCTAGTGCTTATTACAGAGTTGTGTCGGCGGGGTGGAGTTCCTATTGATGAGAAGAGGGATGTTGAGGTTACACCCATATCCTCCACCATCATATGGCACATAGAGGCCCAGTATACACGGGATGAGGCTGATCAGAGAAGAACAACTCTGGTGCATAAATCCCCGGAGGTTGATGTTGATCTAATACCTGAAGAGGCAGTTTTGCCTTCTCCGATCTCCAAGCCTTTAAGTACATCTACTTTCACTCTTTTCTAGGCCCTTGGTTCATCTACTGTCTCCCAGCCTCCTAGAGCTACTTCAGGTACCACCAACTCGAGGACTCAAATCACTCAGGCCATGCTCTTTAAGATGGGGCACCTAGGACATTTTACAGATGTCCGGGCTTCCCAGCTAGAGGCCGAGGTAACCTGGATGATTGAGCGAGCCATTTCATCTGCCTTAACACCTCTCTGTACCTCCATTGGTGTTCCCATGATGAGAGTAGAGATTTGTGAGAGAGGACAGAGGGTGACTTCTAAAGTTACGACTTTAAAAGTGGAGGTTTCTTAGTTGAGTAAGGATGATTGACCATTTGAAGTCCACAGACTGCACTTTACAATTTGAGTCAGTAGAGGTTCCTGATGTTTTGGGTGCAGAGGTCCCGGGTAGTTCTGATATCCCTCTGGCTATTACCGGGGATGATACTATAGAGGATGGTGATGTTGCTTATTCTGAGGACGAGACCGATAAGGAGCAGATTGGGGAGCAAGTTGTGGCTCTTTATGATTATCTGGCTGAATTAGAGGGTGTTTTTTTCAAGACTTCTCGACAGACCTCCTTGAGAGACACCACTATGGGTGGGTCGAGTGCAGTTACAGCTGATGCTACACCAGACAGAGTGACTGAGTAGATAGGATGAAATCTTTACCTCCCTCTCTATTGTTTTTATTGATCTGTGTTGTTTTAGTTGCAGTTGGGGACAACTGCTTTTCTTTTGTGGGTGGGGTGAGATATTTCCATACCTACCTCTTTTGATGACATTTTACTTTTATATTTTGAGTTTTGTGATCTATTTTGGTGTTTTGATTGTGTTTGCATCTTAATCTTGTGGATTATTGAGCTTGTGGCTCCATTTTTTGAATGGAAGTGGTTTTTGGCCTATTTTTAAAATTTGTGCCACCTCTATTATGTAAGATTATTGGTGTTCTTTTGCAAATTTTATTTTCGATTATGACCAATACCGATGACTTGAATAGTGCTCTTAATAAAATGAAATTGATGTGCGGCTACGATGTGGCCAAAAGAAGTTGCATAGACAATGTGTGAACTTTTTGCATGTCATTGAGGCATGTGGTTTGGATGCTTATGAGTTAGCATTGGCTAGTGAGTTGGGTAGGTGCATCCAGTTTTCCATGTCCGTAAGTTGTAAAGAGTGTGTTCTAGATCGAACATCCCTATATTCCCTTAGAAGTTTTGGGGAGTAGATTAAAATTCTTCCTAAGTGGGAGTTCCGGTTAAGATGTTAGACCGATAAGTTTAAAATGTGAGAATAGAAGGAAAGTATCCTTCTGTTTATCCCTATATGTGAACTCATGTGTGTTCAAATATTTCCATGATTTTCTTATGAGATGCATTGTAACGACTCAGAAAATTATAGGTTAAACAAGAGCCTAAATGTGGAGGTTAACGTCAAGAGTTAAGGGCAAGGGGTAAGGGTTTTGGGTGTAGGCCATGGTTAGGAAACCTAGGCTGCCTAAAACTAGGCATATCTACTGCCTACCTAGACCACGAGGGTCTTCACGATCCGTGGTTGCTGATGAGCCCACAATTTTGACTCATTTAGGGCTTGTTTTTAATAGGATTCTCGTCCTCAAATGCATATTTTGTCTCAATAACTGATGTAAATACTTGTAATTCAAGTATCTGAACTTAAGGACAAAGCATGGACACTATGGAGCAAAAAGGAACAAGGCAGCTGAAAAAAAGAAGAAAATAGGGCCTGAGGATCACTCAAATCATTGGGCAAATCGCCGAATGGCCATGGTCTCTCCTAATGTTCTATTGTGGCAAGCCCTGGAATTGGTGATCACGTTGGCGATAAAAAAGTGCATTCGGCGAATCGCCGAACAACCATTATACCACCTAAAGTTACAAAATACCGGAGATAAACTCATGATAAAATCAGTGAGCGGCAGATTCAATTGGCGTATCACCGATCTATTTGGCGATGGATAATCAGGTCGCCAAAAGTTGGTTAAGAAGATCTGACCACATGCTGATGGGTGAGATAATGGACAAAAGAGGCAATACGCGAAAGTGTTCGGCAAACCCGATCTGGATCGCCTAAAGATACAGTAGTCGAACCAAGAAAAGGTGAAAAATAAAGGGCGAGAAAAAGAACAATAGGCGCATCGCCGACACCCGAATATCTTCGTTGCCGAATGCTCTATTATAGTCACACATCAGGCTTATTTAAATCATATTTTGGTAGGGAGAAGGATTGATTCAGAAAGTGTGGAAAGAATTATTGAGTGAAAACACAACCAAAGAGTGGGGGAAGCGATTTTAGCAAAATTTTGAGAGAGATTTTTGTAAGAGAGAAGATTATCTATTGAATTTAATCTTTAATTCTCATTTTTACCCAATTATCGGGGTGATAATTAAGTTTGATCTTTTTATTTCTGAGATGAGTGGCTAAAACTCTTTACTTGGGGTTTTGATCATGAAGCCAATTATTAAATTTACTTAGTGGGTGTTTGTTAATTCCAAAGAATGGTGCTAATTTGAAGTGGGTCTAAGTTGTTGCTGTGTTTCGAGATTGAATTTCGATACTTCGTGTGTCAATTTCAGTGTCGTGCACCTGCTTGAGAGAGAGGTGTGAGCCCAAGGTGGCAATCTTAGCGTCCGTAGTTGTGGGTTTTCTTAGTTTCAACTCGAGAGAGTGAAACAAGGAGCTCGTCCTTTGTATCAAGCTCTAGAGAATGAATTTGAATAGGGTAAAGAAGTGCGCTTCATTCAATCAGTGTTGAAGTTCGAGAGAATTAAACATAGAAAAGGTAATTGTTCGAAAGAAAGTTACTTTATATATGGTTCGACCTACCGCCAACAAATTAGTCCATTATGAGTAGTAATGTTTACCCATTTTGTTGAGATTCAATAGTTAGCTGATCAATTCCTCGAGTTACACTATAATATTTGATTGTTTGTGTTGAGCTATAAGTTTGAATTTGGTAGATAAAACCCGGAATTTGAGTTTTAAATATTAGTTGTGCAAGAAATGTTTGATTGAAGAGATTGTCATTGTATTTATATTAAAGTAATTCGAAGGAAGCACTACTCCTTGTGGGATCGACCCTAACTCACTTAGTTGGGTTATGATTATACTGAAGAATGATCATTGGCATTTAATATTGGATGAAATGCCACTTGATACGTTGATCAAAATGGCGCCCCTGCCAGGGAGTAACGTTACTTAGAATTCTTTGATAAAATGTTTTGACACTCTCAAATTTGTTGGCTGCTTTGTGTAAATGTTGGCTGGAGCACAAAGAAACGAACATGAGTGAGGAAGAGATTAATGACAATCAAGCAGGTCATCTAGACGGTATAGACGACATCAATAGTGTGTACAACCCGTATCAATCAG
Organism: Solanum bukasovii; assembly: GCA_029582585.1. NCBI lineage: Eukaryota > Viridiplantae > Streptophyta > Magnoliopsida > Solanales > Solanaceae > Solanum > Solanum bukasovii. The sequence continues at coordinate 75,228 of JAJOOI010008243.1, forward strand.
GTGGAATGGGTGAAATTTGCATACCATAATCTGATGGGAATGTGATGTTTGAAGTCACTAGCACAACTTTTCACCTTCTCCAAATGAGGGGACTATATGGAGGGCTAGATCACGAAGACCCACATGAGCATATAAGAAGCTTAATAGTGGTTTGCAGTCCTTTTTCATTCAAGGGACTATCCCAAGAGTCTATCCGGCTGCGGTTATTCCCATTGTCTTTAAAAGGAGAAGCCAATAACTGGATAACCGAGTTACCAAACAATTCCATCACATCATGGGAGGAGTTGGTTATATCATTTAGCACAAGATTCTTCCATCCATCTAGAATGATGAAGCTTAGAGATGAAATTCAATGTTTCAACAATGGGAAGTTGAACCACTCCACGAAACATGTGTGAGATTTAAGAAGCTCCTACTTAAATGCCCAACTCACGGGCTACCAAACAATTCGTTACTTCAATATTTCTACCGGAGTGGCCGATCAGTTGGTACGAGGAGGAATATTGTTACAATATTTGAGGTGCCTTCATTTCTTCAAGATGACATGCCTAGGATAAATCAAGCATGGTATACCAAAGAGGATCACATGTCTCAATTCCATTTTAGATTAAGACAAGAGCAACTGGATAAAGAGAATGAGAAGGATGAAAATATAAAGAAGATGTTGACCCAAATGGAGGTTGTGCAACAACATATGAAGGGAACATGTGGAGTGTTCAGAGTTGAGGAGGTTTCGTCGTCACGCTATTCTAAGCCTGGGGAGAATCAAGGTTGGAACTCCAGAAGATGTGAGGAGGGTTTCTACCCACGATATTGGCAGCGAGGTGGAAATCAAGGTTGGAAGCATCATAAAGAAGTTGAGCAAAGGAGATACCATCAATATTTGTTCGAACAACACGATTACTAGAGAAAAGAATATGAATATGAAGAGAACCACACTCACCCAAGTGAAAGCCCGAAATCAAGGGGTAGCCCAAGTAGTCCCCGCGTGAATGATTTGCTTTCACGCATTATTGATAAATTTGAAGGTTCAGATGATTTATTGAAATGGATGAAAGCTAACTTCTCATCCTTGAGCAATAAAGTAAACTCGCATGCAGATGCAATCAAAGTCCTTAAAGGTCAATTGAGTTTACATACAATACAATTGAAACAAAAGATAGAGACAAATGATGAAGATAGAGGGCTGGCCGTTGTCAGTCGAAGTAGAAAAGAAGTAAAAGGTGATGCGATGGGAAATGAGGGAGTGCACATGCAAAATGAAAGCAAAGATATGGAGGACGAAGAAATAACCATCTCACAAGACACCACAAGGGGGCTGCAAAGTGATGTGGAGAAACACAAGCCATGCCTAAAAGTCAAGCGACCTTTACCCAAAATACCTCCTCCATTTCTTCAAAGCCTCAAGAAGAAGAATGAGGATGAAAAGTTCAAGAAATTTTTATCGGTGTTCAAATCCTTATCGATTAATCTCCCTCTAGTGGAAGCATTGTTGGAAATGCCAGTTTATGCCAAATTTATGAAGAAGTAAGTCACAAAAGAAGGGAGCTTGGATTTTGAGACGATCAAAGTCTCTCACAGTTGTAGTGTGATTATGAGAAAGGAGTTGATCGAAAAGAAAGATGATCTTGGGGCATTAAGCATCCTGTGTACCATAGGCATGCTCAAGTTTGCAAAAGCCTTATGCAATATGAGAGTAAGTATTAATCTAATGTCGTACGCTATTTATAAACAACTCCTGTTGGCTTAACCGCATGCTACAACTATGAGACTCTTGATGGCTGACAGATCGATCGAATATCCATTGGGAAAACTTTATGACATTTTGGATAAGGTTGACTGGTTCATTTTTCCATCCGATTTTGTCATACTCGACTGTGACATAGACGTCGAGATTCCTATAATCTTGGGAAGGCCATTCTTTGCAACTGGGAGAGCGTTGGTGGGTGTCGAGAGTGGGGAGCTCAAATTTTGGGTTAATGATGATGAAGTCACATCTGATGTGTGCAAATCAATGAAACACCCAAATGACATTCACATAAATTCAAGTGAAGATATGATTGACAAGGTTATGGTAGTGTGAGCCATCTGATGTTTAGTAAAGAACCCCTTGAGGTTGCCAGGGCTAATGATGAAGATTTTGAAGTTCAAGGCTAAGATGAAGTGGTAGCCGCATTTTCAAGTATGGGGGGATTCACAAAAACTCCAAAAAAGCTGGACATCGACTTAAAAAATTGAGAGAGCCCTCCCGCCAAACCGTCAACTGAAGAACCACCAAGTCTCGAACTTAAGATATTACTTCCGCACCTTCGGTATGCTTTCTTAGGAGCAAATAACACCTTACTGGTGATTAATGCAGCCGATTTACTTGATTGGCAAGTAAAATTGCTCCTTGAAATACTAAAAAGGCATATAAAAGCAATCGGTTGGACTATCGATGATATAGATGGCATCCCTCCAGACATATGCACACACAAAATTTAGCTTGATAGGGATTGTAAATCGAGTGCTGTACATCAGCGAAGATTGAAATCCTCGATGCAAGAGGTGGTCAAAAAGGAAATAATTAAGTGGTTGGATGCGAGAGTGATCTACCCGATTGCAAATAGCAAATGGGTCAGCCCGGTACAATGTGTACCGAAAAAAGGAGTAGTCATTGTTGTCCCTAAGGACAAGGGGGAGCTTGTACTTGTGCGCCCTGCGACAGAATGGAGAGTTTGCATGGACTACCGGTAACAAAACCCATGGACTAAAAAGGATCATTTCCCTATGCCCTTTATGGATCAAATGATTGATCGACTATCCGAGAGAAGGTAGTATTGATTTTTGGATGGGTACTCTGGCTATAACCAAATATCCATTGCACCAGAGGATCAAGAAAAAACAACTTTTACATGCCCATATGGTACTTTTGCCTTCAAATGAATTCCATTTGGATTGTGTAATGCCCCGGGTACGTTCCAGCAATGCATGCTATCCATCTTTGCTGACATGGTGCAAGACTTAATGAAAGTATTTATTGATGATTTCTTAGTTGTGGGTGACACATTTTCAGAATTCTTAGTGAACTTTGGCCAAGTTCTCTAGAGATGTGTGGAGACCAATTTAGTCTTGAATTGGGAAAGTGTCATTTCATGGTTAAGGAAGGGATTCTACTCGGTCACAGAGTATCACAAAAGGGGCTGGAAGTCGACAAAGCAATAGTTGAAGTAATTGACAAATTACCGCCACCAATTTCAATAAAGGGGGTTCGGAGTTTTTTGGGGCATGACGGGTTCTATAGGAGGTTCATCAAAGATTTCTCAAAGATTGCACTTTCTCTATGCAATCTTTTGGAAAAAGAGCTGAAATTTCACTTTGATGATGCTTGTATGGTAGCTTTTAACCGCCTGAAAGAAAATTTGATTTCCACTCCAATAATCATTAGTGCTGATTTGTCAGAGCAATTTGAAGTAATGTGTGATGCAAGCGGCATGGCATTCGGCGTAGTGTTGGAAAAGAAACGAAACAAGCTTTTTCATCCCATTTACTACGCAAGCAAAAACTTAAACAGTCCTCAACGTAACTACACAGTTACCGAGCAAGAGCTACATGCAGTGTTTATGCATTTAAGAAGTTTCACGCATATTTGCTAGGAACAAAAGTGATTATACACACTGACCATGTGGCATTATGTTATCTAATGGCAAAGAAAGACGCCAAACCGAGATTGATAAGGTGGGTGCATTTATTGCAAGAATTCAATTTTGAGGTCAAAGATTGAAGGGTTGTAAAATTCAAGTGGCAAATGACTTGTCACAATTGGAAGGCAGGGAGATTGGCGAGATGGAGGTCGACATCAAGGATGTCTTTCCTGATGAGCAGGTATTCGGAGTAACTCTCGCACAACCCCCTTGGAATGCTGATTTTGCGGATTATTTGGTGTGTGGATTAATTCTTGATTAACTGAACTTCTACCAACAAAAGAAGTTCTTGTTTGATGGTAAGAAATACCTGTGGGATGAGCCATATTTATTTAGAGAGTGCGTTGACCACATCATCAGAAGATGTGTTCTGAAAGAAGAGGTTATCGAGATACTACATGCTTGTCACACTTCACCAGTAGGAGGGTATCATGGTGGTGTTCGGACAGCAGTTAAGGTGCTACAAAGTGGGTACTACTGGCCGTGTCTGTACAAAGATGCATACGAGTTTGTTAAGAGGTTCCTGCAATGCCAAGCAAGGTGGTGCATCAAAAAGGCACGAGTTACCTCTGATGCCCATTTTGGAAATGGAGCTATTTGATGTATGGGGAATCGATTTTATAGGCCCATTTGTGAGCTCATATGTGAACAAATACAACTTGTTGCTGTGGATTATGTGTCCAAATAGGTAGAAGTTGATTCCCTTCAAAACAACGAAGGAAAAAATGTTGTTCAATTCTTGAAGCGCTACATTTTTGCAAGATTTGGGACTCTGCAAGCTATTATTAGCGATGCGGGATCACACTTTTGTAATAAATTGTTGTCCACTGCATTGAATAGGTATGAAGTTAAACACAAAGTAGCAACACCGTATCATATCCAAACAAGTGGCCAAGTTGAAGTGTCAAATCGGGAGTTCAAAAGCATTTTGGCTAAGACAGTGAATGCAAATTGAACTGATTGGTCTCGAAGATTAGATGATGCACTATGGGCGTATCACACTGCATACAAAACTTTGATCGGTATGTCGCCGTATCAGTTAGTTTTTGGGAAGTCTTGAGATTGACCAGTCGAGTTGGAACATAAAGGAATGTGAGCATTGAATGCTATAAATCTGGACTGGACAAAAACTTCAAAGGAGAGAGTAGAGCAGTTAAATTAGTTGGACGAATTCAGGTTTAAATAAGGCTTACGAAAGTTCAGCTCTCTACAAGGAAAAGATGAAGAAATGGCATGGTGCTATAACACTTAAGAGAGAGTTTAAGGTGGGAGACTGAGTGTTACTATATAACTCCAGACTTAGGTTGTTTCCAGGAAAACTCAAATCAAAATGGTCAGGACCATTCAGAGTGACACGAGTATTCCCAAAGGGCACCATAGAAGTTGAGGGGCAAGAAGGACCTGCATTTAAGGTGAATGGGCAGCATTTGATGTTATACTCTGGTGAATCCCAGGATATCTCTTTGATTGAAGTGGTATACCTAGAAGATGTTTCAAAGAATTTCCACATCGTGCCACGACTTTAGATAAGGCTCTTCTTGGGAGGCAACCAAAGCATTAGTGTTTTAAATAATGTGTGTTGATCTTATAGGAGTGGGTTTATGAGCGAGACAAAGTACTCTTGGCGAATTGCCTAATAACTTCGGTGAGCACGATTCAGTTCGCCTTATGGCTTCTAATGAAATGGGCTAAGATTCTGGAACATTTGGCGGGAAATTTTCACCAGTCGGATTACCGCCAATTTGTTTCGTTGATCTGATTTTCCTTGCCTTCCCTAGTCTCAGGGCAGCTGAAATTCCTAATGCGGATCGTCGAACTATTCAACGTTCCTTCACATCTTCGCCGATCTGCCATCCACAGTAACAAAGTCTACTGGAACTAAGGTTGATCTGACGAACATAAGGCACATTGCCGAAGCATTCGGTGACCATTTCACCCCACCACCAATTGGGCATTTAGTGAAGATTTCTTATTACCTTCCTTTACTTGTTTACACACTGCATTGCTTTTATTTCTTGATACTTTTTATGCCATGTTAAATTTCGGTAATTGTCTGCTCTCTACCTACATTGAGGACTATGTGAACTATTTTTGTTGGGGGTGTGGATCTTACCCTGCATCCTCTATGAACCCCCTTCTTGTTTCAAAGCCCCATACTTGTGTTGAAAGTAGCTTTTCTTTTGCAAAATTGAGTATCAGATTCGGTCAATACTAATGATTTAAATAGTGCTCTTAATCGAACAAACTTGAATATGTGGCTACGATGAGACTAAATGAAGTTGCATAGACAATATTTGAACTCTTTGCACCTTGTTGTGACTAGCCTATTATCGAATCGAGTCTCTTTTGATGACATTTGGACACTAGCGAAAGTTTGGAGTCTTATTTGACTGTAGTGTCAATTCCTTGTGTGATGAGCATACCGTGAAACTTGCATGATGAATTCTAGAATTTGCCATGTTGGTCCAGTTGACTAAGTGATACAAACTCTTGAGATGATCTTAGGCAACTTTAAACAATGTGAACCAATGTGACATATAACTCTTTAATATCCTACCTTGTCAGTGTGTGAACCTCTTTTGAAGACCCCTTGAGCCTTACTTTTCTTTGGATGAAACTTGATGAAAACAAGACCTCTCTTAATCCACTACCTATAATCCTCTTGATTTGTGGTTGAGTGAATAACCAACTTAGTCCAAAAGCCTAAGTTGGGGGGTGTGGTGAAAAGATAAGGGCAACTCAAGAAATGCTAGAACAGTCCCCTTTACCCATGGTGTTGATAAAAATTGAATCCCTCCGTACAATAAAAAAATAGAGAAGAATATAATGACAAAGAAAAAGAAAAAGACATGGAATAAAGTTATGAGAAATGTTAAAAGAAGCGGAGTTTCGAACAATCCATGGATGTGAATAATGGGATGACTTACGAGCACTAAAGAAAATGATGAAAGAAGAGGAAAGTAAGTGTTGAAAGCACCACATTTCATGAGGATGAATGTCACTAATCTTAAATGACCATACCTTTGCACTCAGCCCCATTACAAGCCTTGAAAAGACCTTTTTGATCTTGAGTGAGCTAAAACAATTGTTGATTGGAAAATACGGGCAAACCTATGGGTGAAAGCATGCATTGTATTCATCTTTGTGAGTGTGAGCGTTGCATTTGATTTTGAAGCTTTGAATTGTAAACCATTGTGTGAATATGGAATCATTCTCTGCGTAAGGGCATTTGAACACTTTAATTGAGCTTGAACTTGCATTTGAAGTAAGTATTGTCAGCTTCAGATTCTTGGATATTGGTGAGTCACAACTTGAAACTTTGAGTGCATATTTGATCTTCGCATGAGTAAATTGAGTCTTATGTGTGCATTCATGATTGAGTCTTGTGTAACAATGTTCCATACATCCCTTTTGAACTGCCAAACTTGTGTTTTACTTGAGGAAAAGCAAAAGTTTAAGTTGGGGGTGTTGATGAGCCCACAATTTGGACTCATTTAGGGCTTGTTTTTAATAGGATTCGGGTCCTCAAATGCATATTTTGACTCAATAACTGATGTAAATACTTGAAATTCAGGTATCTGAACTTAGGGACAAAGCGTGGACACTATGGAGTAAAAAGGAACAAGGCAGCTGAAAGAACGAATAAAATAAGGACTGAGGATCGCTTAAATCATTGTGTGAATCGTCGAATGGCCATTGGCTCGCCTAATGTTTTATTGTGTGAACCCCTAGATGAGATGACCACGTTGGCGATAGAAAACAACATTCAACGAATTACCGAACAACCATTATACCGCCTAAAGTTACAAAATGCCAGAGATAAACTCAGGATAAATTCGGCGAGTGGCAGATTTAGTTAGCATATCGCCGATCTATTTGGCGATGGACTATCAGGTCACCAAAGATTGTTGAGGAACATCTGCACACATGTTGATGGGCCAGATAATAGAGAAAAAGAGCAATTTACGAAAGTGATTGGCGAACCCGATCTGGATCACCTAAAATTACAGTAGTCGAACCATGAAAAAGTGAAAAATGAAGGGCGAGAGAAAGAACAATCGGCGCGTCGCCGACCTATCGGCGACACTCGAATAACTTTGCCGAATGTTATATTATAGTCACACATTAGGCTTGCTTAAATAAACTTTTTGAAACGAGAAGGATTCATTCAGAAAGTGAGGAAAGAATTATTGAGAGATAAAACACTACCAAAGGGTGGGGGAAGCGATTTTAGCATAATTTTGAGAGAGATTTTTGTTAGAGAGAAGATTATCTATTGAATTTCATCTATAATTCTCATTTTCTACCCAACTATATGGGTGATAATTAAGTTTGATCTTTTTATTTCTGAGATAAGTGGTTAAAACCCTTTACATGGGGGTTTGATTATGAAAGACAATTATTGAATTTATGTAATGGGTGTTTGTTAATTGCGAAGAACGGTGCTAATTTGAAGTGGGTCTAAGTTGTTGATGTGTTTCAAGATTGAATTGTGTTACTTCGTGTGTCAATTTTAGTGTCGTGCACTTTCTCGAAAACAGAGGTGTGATACCAAGGTGGCAATCTTAGCGTCCTTACTAGTGGGTTTTCTTAGTTTCAGCTCGAGAGAGTGAAACAAGAAGCAAAGTGGATTTGATGATGGTAAAGAACTGGGGTTCATTCCATTAGTGCGGAAGTTCGAGAGAATTCAACATAGAAAAGGTAATTGTTTAAGACAAACTTACTTTATATATGGTTCGACCTACCCACAACAAATTAGTCCATTGTGAGTAGTAATGTTTACCCATTTTGTTGAGATTCAATAGTTGGCTAATCAATTCCCCAAGTTTCACTCTAATATTTGATTTTTTGTGTTGAGATATAAGTTTGAATTTGGTAGTTAAAACCCGGAATTTGAGTTTTAAATATTAGTTGTGCAAGAAATATTTGATCGAAGAGTTTATCATTGTATTTTTATTAAAGTAATTCGAAGGAAACATTACTCCCTGTGGAATCGACCCTAGTTAGGTTATTATACTGAAGAACAATCGTTAGCATGTAGCATTGGATGATACGCCACTTTATACGTTAATCAGTGGCCAACACGAGTCGTGGTACCACCCGTGGTTGGCTAGGTAGTATACCCTGGAAAGGTTCCAAACCAAGGTTGTCCTTCACGAGTCACTTCACAGCTCGTGGTTATGACCACGTGCCATGGGAAAGCTCGTGGGGTTGCCTTAGCTTGGTGGGAGTTGGAAGAAGTGGAAGGATCTACTGCCCCAAAGACCACGGGCACCATCATGATCCATGGTGTCCTAGATGATCCATACAAGTGGTCGTGAAGATCACTTATTGGCAAGGCAACCAAGGAACCTTGGCAAAGCTACTGCCTTCATGACCACGACCAGCCCCACAACTCGTCGCCTTGACCACGGATCGTGGGAGATCTCGTGGTCCTGCCTTAGGACCTTGAGGGCTTGGCAAGGTTGGGACGCACACTGGCTAGGGGACCACGGGCACCTCCATGAGCCTTGGTGCCCCTCACGATCCGTTTAGTTGGGCGTGGTCCCAGACAGGCTGCTTTACTTGAGGGTGTTTCAGTAATTTCGTTTTAATTAATTAATGTGTGGGGTTGATTATAAATGGTTTATATCATTAGAATATATAGTTTTCATTCATAACACAAGTCCCTTATTCCTTATTTCCCTAAAACCCAAAAGAAATCAAAAGAAGTTGTTCCTTTAAAAAAATTTCTCTCTAGAATGTCCCAAAGAAGAAGAAGAAGAAGTGGGAGCTATGGTTGTGGATTCAAGGCATTTATCCTTCAAATTTCTTGGGGAATCACAATCAACGTATGGTGATCCTTCATCTAGGGGTAGCTTTCACCCCTAGAGTCCATTCAAAACTGAATTTTAATGTTTTCAAGTTTACGAAAAACGTAGGTTTTGCCCAATCTCATGGGTTCCTTCTTCAAACGAATTCAATTTTTTATTAATGACAAATTATGATTGTATTCATGTTTAATTGATGATTCATGATGATAATACTCAATGAACCCATGAATTGTCTCAATTCCTAAATTGTGCCTTTATGAAGTGGGTTTGTTGATTATGAAGGCTAATGAATGGAATTTATCTAAATTACTTTAGTATATTGAATTTCATCATTATCCATACCTTAATTGTAGTAATTTTTTGGTGTGTTGATGATTTGAGATTCATGGTCTTGAAGGCATAGTATGAGAAATTGAAGTATTACCATGATATCTTATAGTTGAATGTTAATCCAATAAAGTTAAGGTGATCCTGTCTTGAATATAAATGTGTTATTATTGAAAAGCTATTTCTCAATTTGACACTCATTAATGATGATGATAGAATGTGAAGGGTTTCTATGATGTGATGTTCTAACTTGAATTGGTAGGCTTAGGCATCCTATTCTTGAATAAATGAAAGTAATTAGGATTGATGCATCATGAATTGGTAGGCTAAGGAATCATTTTCTTGTATTGATGAATGTGTCTTGACTTGATGAATATGAATCGATAGGCTGATGACATTCCTTTCATATATTAATGATGAAGTATTCTAGTCTATGTCTTGAGTCGGTAGACCTAGTGTTGGTAGCCCTTCATGATGAGTATAGAAACTAATGTTATGATAAACCTTGAATCGGTAGTCCTAGTATATGTAGCCTTTTCATGTGTGAAATGATGAACCTTGTATCAATACACCTAATTTTGGTGACCCTTCTTGAGAATTCAATGAGCTATCCATGTAATGTACCATGAATCGATTGGATTATGGCATTCCTTTGATGTGTGATGATGTTTCTTGGGTTGTTAGGCCAATGGCATGCCTCTCAAGTACATTAATGTAATGTGAATGAAATATTCTATGGGAATGGAGGCTAAGCACCGAGCCGATATGGTAAGATGGAAACTCTCCAAATGTTAGGCTACAGTTCCAATGAACATCTTCATATCCCATAACTATGTGCCCACATAGGATATTAGCTTGTGGATTCTATCAAAGCTAAAATGTTTGGGGGCATACGACACCGGATTCCATGGCTAGCTGTCATGGTCTATGTCGGTTAATGCCTATTCCCCATCATGTGAGATGTGAATTACGGCTTCTTGAGAAGTTCTATGAAGTGTGGGTGGTAGTATGGATGCTATCCATGCATTGCACGAGTATTGAAACGCTCATAGTGAGTTCTCTAAGTCATAACGACTAGTGTATGAAAGTGTCCTTAAAGAAGTTAATCAAGAATGTTGACTCCTATATGCTCAAATGTAAAGATGTATGCTATACTTGGGTTCTATTTTGAGTTATTTTCCCTTGTTTGCACGAGTATTGAAACGCTCATAGTGAGTTCTCTAAGTCAGAACGACTAATGTATGAAAGTGTCCTTAAAGAAGTTAATCAAGAATGTTGACTCATATATGCTCAAATGTAAAGATGTATGCTATACTTGGGTTCTATTTTGAGTTATTTTCCCTTGTCATCAGTTATGAAATGTTTATGTTTCTTATGTATGAGTATTGTGTAAAGATGGAAATGATGGATGGTAAGTTCACTTTTGGTGTCCTTAATGTGGTACTTTAGTGTGGATGGTGGTATGGGACACTATCCATACATTGCACGAGGTATATCATGAGAGTTACTTGAGGTGAAGGTTTGATGTGAAGGTAATGGTTTACATTGTTGATCATGTTCAAATGTGATAGTATGATTTGTATGATGATTATATTTATATTTGATGTCTCCTACACTAATGTACATGATATTTCCAAAAATTGGCATAATGTATGGTTTTCAACAAAATGTCCCTTTTGAAACATGTTTTTGCATGGTCATCATACTTGGTACAATTTTGTGTGCTAACCCATATTTCCCTTATTTTACTACAAGTGTACGTTCCGGCAAGTGAGTTGCTCTCTCTAGATCAAGGGCTTGGATTGAGATTTCCTACAAGGCTAAGTGGTATGTCCTCATAGATCGAGGACAAGAACTTTAGATGTCTCTTTCCTTTCATGGAGTAGACTTTTTTATTGTAAAGGGTCGTGACCCTACTTTAGTTTTCAAGACATGGTTGAGAGGGCCAAGTTAGACTATAGACTTCCGCTGTGTTTTTAAATGAAGTTTTGATTTTCATGGATTTTAATAAGCTTTAATTCCTCACTATATTCCTTATATCGAATGATATGAATTCTATGAGACTTGTATGACACCATTCGGGGTCAAGTACGTTGTGTCGATTATGGGGCATAGGTCTGGGTCGTGACAAACATGGAATCTGAGTACAAGATTTTGGAAATAGTTTTTTTGAGGGTTGACGTCTCACAAGCCACGTCTAGTCGAGTCTTGTTCATCGGTGAGAGTCGCGACATATCTATGAGCGAGAGGCTATAGGACGTTAGAAAGTTACACTTCTTTCATTATTCTTGAAGTTAGGCCTTAGAGTTTAGCTTTATAAGTGTCCTTTTCCTAACCCTTCTCTTATGTTTATAGGATATGAATACAAGAAGGACCCCCCCAAGAAGAGTGGAAAAGGAGATTATGAATGAGGGAGTTCCTCCCCAAAATCCTCAAGGTGACCAAGTTCCTCAGGGCAACCAAATTCCGGTTGAAGTTCCACCTTTGATGAATGAGGAAGTTCGTTAGCTCTTTTGATGATGTTTCAAGCCATAACTACTTAAGATCAAGCCATGACAGCTCAACCTACTAAAGGTGTTGAGTCTAATGTGAACCGTATGGTGAGTACTATGGCTTCTAGGTTTAGGGACTTTGCTAGTATTAATCTTCCGATTTTCCTAGGTTCCAAGGTGGGAGAAGATCCCCAACAATTTTTGGATGAGGTATATAAGGTTGTTAATGCTATAGCAGTGACTTCAATTGAAAAAGCGAAACTTGCCGCCTACCAACTGTAGGACATTGCCCAAATTTGGTTTTCTCAATAGAAGAGAAATAGGCCGGTAGGAGTGAGGCCTATAGATTGGGCATTGTTCAAGAAAGCATTCCTTGGTAGGTTCTTTCCCCGTGAGAAGAGGGAGGCTAAGATGGAGGAGTTTATCAATCTTAGGCAAGGTAATATGAATGGCCAAGAGTACTACTTGAAATTTACCCAGTTGTCTAAGTATGCTCCATCTTTGGTGTCTAACCCTAGGGATAAGATAAGTAGATTTGTTACGGGTTTATCCGATTTATTTGAGGAAGAGTGTAGTACGGCGACGCTCCATGATGATATGAACATTTCTAAACTTATGGTGTAGGCTCAATCTATTGAGGAGTCCAAACATAAGCGGAAGAATAGAGAGATGAATAGGTCTACGCCCGATGAGCAAGGTCAACCTAGGCTCAAGAAGAGAGCTCTAAAGCACGATTCTTCAAGAATTCCTAAGGTTAACTTAGAGAGAGGTGGTGGACTTAAATTTTCTAAACCTACATGCACCACTTATGGAAAGAAACATTTTGGGAAGTGCCTAGCCAGTACTAGTGGGTGTTGTGGTTATGGAAAGAATGAGCATCAAGTGAGAAATTGTCCTAGTCTTACGGCCAAAGGGAGGGAGGCGAAGCAAGCTTCTATTAGTGGGCCGTATCTTGATGCTCCAAAGAGGAACGGTTTCTGTACGCTTCAAGCTAACAAAGACAAAGGAGTTAATCCGGATGAAAGCATCGGTATGTGATAGTTCCTTTTGGTTGTGAATTTCATTTTAATGTTCTTATGTTGTTTTCATGTTAGCCTTAGTGGGGTCTACTCCTATGTGGGGGATAGTATGTTGAATAATATGATTGTTGGGAGTTCCGATATCCTTATCACTTTCTTCTATTCATGTTCAAATGTGAGAGCAAGAGTTCCTTCTAGCTTGTTTCATGTTTGGGGTCATGTGTGCATGATTTGATGAGATTCATGTTTAAATGAGAAAATGAGTTTTCATGATTTTTGTTCCTCATGTTGATGTGCATCTATAATGAGTTGCCTAAATGCTTCTAGAGTCGACTTGTTGCAAATGCTTAATTGTGTTTATGAGAAGAGTTGCATAATTTCCTTATAATGTTGTAATGAGCATGATGTGAGTTGGAGAAAGAAATTCTTCCGACGAAATCAGAAATGTTGATGTTTTGATGCATAATGGTTCGTAGAGGTAGTTCCTACTTTTCCTGTGGTGCATTGAGTTTATTGATGTGGAGTCGATGTTTCATTCTATGATTGTGCATTATATTGATGTGTCATGATTTTTGCGCTGCTATTCCTGAGTCATTTACCCTTAAAGTGTTTAAAGTGTCATCCGAGGACGAATATTCCTAAGTGGGGGATAATGTAACGACTCAAAAAATGATGGGCTAAACTAGAGCCTAAACGGGGTTAACGTCAAGAGTTAAGGGTGAGGGCTAAGGGTTTTGGGTGTAGACAATGGTTAGGGAACCTAGGCTTCCTGAAACTAGGCTTAGCTACTGCCTACCTAGACCACGAGGGTTTTCATGATCCGTGGTGGCCACCAAAAGTCATGGTGCCACCCGTGGTTGGCTAGGCAGTATGCCTTAGAAAGGTGCCAAACCAAGGCTACCCTTCACGACTCATGGTCATGACCACGGGCCATGGTAAGGCTCGTGGGGTTGCCTTAGCTTGGTTAGAGTTGGAAGAAGTTGAATGAGAGACTTCCCCAAAGACTGCAGGCACCACCACAAGCCGTGGTGCACTAGACAGTCCGTACAAATGGTCGTGAATATCACTTGGTGGCAAGGCAAGCAAGGCACCTTGGCAAAGCTATTGCCTTCATGATCACGACAATCACCACAACTCGTGGTCTTGATCACGGATCGTTGCAGGTCTCATGGTTTTGACTTAGTCCCTTGAGTGGTTGGCAAGGTTAGGAGGCACACTGCCTACGGTACCACGGGAACCACCACGAGCTGTGGTGACCCTCACGACCCATTTAGTTGGGCGTTGTCCCTGACAGGCTGCCTTAGTTGAGGGTGTTTAAGTTATTTCGTTTTAATTAATTAAAGTGTGAGGTTGATTTTAAATGGTTTATATCACTAGTATATAAAGTTTATGTCCTAAAACCAGTCATTTACTACTAAATTTCCCTAAAACTCAAAAGAAATCAAAACAAGTTCTTCCTTTGAAAAATTCTCTCTCTAGAAGTTCCCAAAGAATAATAAGAAGAAGTGGGAGCTAGGGTTGTGGATTCAAGGCGTTTCTCCTTCAAATTTCTTGGGGAATCACAAGCAAGGTATGGGATCCTTCATATAGGGGTAGGTTTCACCCCTAAAGTCCATTCAAAAGTGAAGTTCAATGTTTTCAAGTTTATGAAAAACCTATGGTTTTACTCAATCTCATGGGTTCTTTCTTCAAACGATTTCAAATTGTTATTAATGACATATTATGATTGTATTATAGTTTAATTGATGATTTATGATGAAAATACTCAATGAACCTATGAATTCTCTCAATTACTAAATTGTGCCTTTATGAAGTGGGTTTGTTAATTATGAAGGCTTATTAATGGAATTTGTCTAAATAGCTTTAGTATATTGAATTGTATCATTATCCATGACTTAATTATAGGAAATTGTTAGTGTGTTGATGATTTGAGATTCATGGCCTTGAAGGCATAGTATGAGGAATTGAAGTATTATCATGATAACTTGCAAATGAATGCTAATCCCATGAAGTTAAGGTGATCATGTATTGAATATAAATGTGTTATTATTGAAAGTCTATTTCTCATTTGACACTAATGAATGATGATGATAGAATGTGAAGGGTTTCTATGATGTGATGTTCTAACTTGATTTGGTAGGATTAGGCATCCTATTCTTGAATAAATGATAGTACTGAGGATTGATGTATGTTGAATTGGTAGGCTAAGCCATCCTTTTCTTGTATTGATGAATGTGTCTTGACTTGATTAATATTAATCGATAGGCCTATGGCATTCCTTTCATATATGAATGATGAAGTATTTGAGGCTATATATTGAGTCGGTAGACCAAGTGTTAAAAGCCCTTAATAATGAGTCCAGAAACTAATGTGATGATAAAACTTGAATCGGTCGTCCTAGTATTGGTAGCCCTTTCACGTGTGAAATGATGAATCTTGTATCAGTAGACCCAATTTTGGTGGCCCTTCTTGAGGATTCAATGAGCTATCCAAGTAATGTACAATGAATTGATAGGCGTATGGCATTCCTTTCATGTATAATGATGTTTCTTGGGTCGATAGGCCAATGGCATTCCTCTCAAGTACATTAATGTAATGTGAATGAAATACTCTATGTGAATGGAGGCTAAGCACCGAGCGGATATGGTAGGATGGAAACTCTCTCAATAATAGTCTAGGGTTCCAATGAACATCTTCCTATCCCATAAGATATTAGCTAGTGGATTCCATCCAAGCTACGATGTTACCGGTCCTACCTTAGGCAAGTAGACAACCTTTTTACGGTGTGGGGCCATATGACACCAGATTCCATTGTTAGCTCTCATGGTCTATGTCGATTAATGCTTATTCTCATCATGTGAGATGTGCATTATGGCTTCTTGAGAAGTTCTATGAAGTGTGAGTGGTAGTACGGGATGCCATTCATGCATTGCACGAGTAGGCATTGAGAGGGTCATACTTAGTTCTCTATGTCTTAACGACTAATATGTGAAAGTCATGTCCTTAATGAAGTTAATGAAGAATGTTGACTCCTAAATGCTCAACTGTAAAGATGTATGATATACTTGGGTTGTATTATGAGTTATTTTCCCTTGTCATGACTTATGAAATGTTTATGTCTTTTATGTATGAGTATTGTGTAAAGCTGGAAATGATTAGTGGTAAGTTCACTTTTGGAGACCTTAATGTGCTACTTTAGTGTGGATGGTGGTATGGTATGCTATCCATCCATTGAACGAGGTATAGCATGAGGGTTACTTGAAGAGAAGGCTTCATGTGAAGGTAATGGTTTACATGTTGATTATGTTCAAATGTGATAGTATGACTTGTATGATGATAATACTTATATTTGATGTCTATTATAGTAATGTACATGATATTTCCAACAAGTGGCATAATACATGGTTTTCAACCAAATTTCCCTTTTAAAACATGTTTTGCGTGGCCATCATACTTAGTACAATTTTGTGTGCTAACCCATATTTCCCTTATTTTACCATAAGTGTAGGTTCCTACAAGTGAGTTGCGCTCTCTAGATCAAGGGCTTGGATTGAGATTTCCCCCAAGGCTAAGTGGTATGCCCTCATAGATTGAGGACAAGTGTTTAGATGTTTCTTTCGTTTCATCTAAGACGTTTTGATTGTAAAGGGCCGTGAGCCTACTTTAGATTTCAAGACATGGTTTAGATGGCTATGTGAGAATATAGACTTCCGCTGTGTTATTAAATGAAGTTTAGGTTTTCATGGATTTTAATAAGTTTCAATTCCTCACTATTTCCGTTATATCAAATGTTATGAATGTTATGAGGCTTGTATGAGACCCTTCGGGGTCAAGTACGCCGTGTCACTTTCGAGGCATAGGTTTGGGTCATGACATGCATGTTCATGAAAGCTTGTGATTTTGAAAATGAGTTTACATGATTGATTTGCTCATGTTGTAGTGAATCGAGTATGTGTTGCCTATAGACTTCATCAGATTAATTGATGAGCATTCCTTAGTTCAGAGTTGAGAGATTCCTCCTTGGATGAATGTTTTTTTAGAGTAAATTGCATATGATCTCCATGAGTTAATGATTGAACATGTCTTGGCTCGGAGATGGTAGTTCCTACTTGGGTGTGATTAGTTATGACATTTCAGTTATAATGGGTTGTTAGATAAAGTTCCTACTTCCTTACATTTCATTGAGTATGATTAGTTTTGAGATGAAGTTCCTCCTTTGGTTATGTGTATTTAGACAAGTTGCATGCATGATGTGTTGCTAGTCTACAATTGTGACCTTAGGATGAATGTCCCAAGGGGGAGATATTGTAACACACAGTAGTTTAGTAGGACAACTACGGCTAAGTATGAGGGAAACAAGAGTTAGGGAATGGGGCAAGGTCCTAGACTTCCCCAAGCTTTGAAAGAACTGCCTAATTTCCATGACCACCACCACGGCCAGTAGTGAGGACCACGGCTCGTGGATTGGTCTGTGGTGGCTAAAGCAATAGCTACCTTGAGGGCTCTTGATAGCTTAAATTACACCTCCCTAAAGAAGTATATACGATCATTATCAAGTAAAGAACCCAATTTTTAGGTTCAGGTCGATCCCACGAGGAATATGGTCTAGACTTAAACTCAACTAATAGTTATATCCGTTTAGTCAAATTATTTTTAAAGGAAGTAAAAAAGGGGGATTTTAAATTCATGTAACATATTTGATTATTTTAGTAATAATTAGACAAGATTCAACTTTGTTCTATCAATATGAGTAAGAAACTAGGGCATATGCTCTTAACACGGTAATCCTATTAATAGTAATACTTTCCTAGTATTTACATGAAAAGTTGGTATCCCTAAGTGATTGGTCCTCCAAGTATGGAGTTTCACCACGCACCTTGGTTCAGCTATAGGTGTATGCTTTACTAAACCTTACCTTTTACCTCGGATTTGTCACCACATCAATGTATGGCTTAGTTTTTACCCTCACTCCAATTGACATTAGACTATTAGATAGCATCCACTAAATCTTTGTCATTAAATCTTTTCTCATTCACAAGTTCCTTGGTCCGGCAAGTAGAAACGAGGCGAGTTCTACCGTTTCATATTGTTAAAAAGACTTCTAAGCGAAAGAATTAACAATACATGCATAAACACTATTGAAGAATTACTTAATTATTAGTCATACGTTGTTAATTGCTCATGGTTCTCAAAACCCTAGTTGTGGATTTAGCTACTCATGCTTGAAAGATCACAATCCACAATTAGGTAAGAAGAATTCATGAACTTACAAGTAGAATTGATGAAAACCCTAAATTCTTAATTGATTTACAAAGTGATTAATGTATAAACGAAAAATAAGAAAGTTAATAGCTAAAAAGGTTTCAAATTAATTACAAAAAACCAAGAACTAGAAGTATACAAAATGTCTTACACCCAAAAACGTGGATTACAACTCTTATTTATAGAAAACAACACCTAAATTAAAAAGCAAACATAATAAGGAAATAAACTGCTCACATGCGGTTTCTGTCAATGCCTCGACCTACGGACCGTCGGTTGATTTATGGTCCGTAGGTCCCCGTCCGTGGCTCGACACAAGTTGAATTTCATCAGTTACTGGAATCTTCATCTCATAGATCACCAATTAAGAATGTCAAGGATGGGAAGTGGGTCGACCAACGGTCTGGCATCTGCTCTGTGGCTCCATTCTTGGCAGATTTCCCTGATGTTCCACCTATGATGCATAACCTACGGTCCGTGGACTGGACTACAATCCGTCCTGGCACTCTATGGAATGAGTACTGAAACTCAACTCCCAAAACAGGACCTACAACTACCCATCCACTGCCCGTCATTGGACTTACGGTTCGTGAGTCCCTCCGTGAGTGGCTTCTTCTGCATTTTTCAAATTGCATCTTCATCAACTGCAACAAAGCTTCTTTCCAGAAAACATTATATAGAAAACATTATTTCTAACATAAATTAGCTCTAGACATACGCAAAGTCTAAGTGAAACGCATTAAAAATATAGTAAACTAACTGTATACCAACACCCTTAACTTAAACTTGTTGTATGTCTTCAAGCGACACACTAAACTCTAAACGACACTTATGTAGAAGAAGATATACAAACTCAAGCAATCACAGGGGTTTTTCAATCAATTCCGTCATATTAGTGCAAATTTTTTCATCTAGACTCAATAAGCTAACTCATGCTGATACAAACATTACATTGATCGACCACTAGACACCACAACATTCACTTTTCACAATCACCAAGGTACCAATTTTCCAACAATTTAACTAGTCCCCTCACTTCAGAAGAAATCCCTTTTTCACAAAATAGATATGAATTTTGAGTTTAAGGATTCAGTTAACGCTTTCGCTCAGAAGTCACTTCAAGTACAGTTAGTGCTCAATACCATAAGCTTTCCCTTGTTTTTACCTCATAGACTTTCCAAGCTAGTTGCTAGGGTAATTATAGGACTTTCTTAACTTGTAACATAGTCTCATGGTACGGTATGGTACATTTGGGTACTTTTTAGTGACTTTCTACCTTCCTTCACATTACAATAGCTTAATACCTCTTTTTTCAAACAACTTTTGACATCTTTAACTTTGTGCTTCCCTTGACTCTATTTCGCTCAGAGGTGACTTTTGACTTTATAGCTCTTATATCTCACTTTCTTCTTTTCTTTAACTTCATTTTTCTTTGTTTCTTTCACATTTTTGTCATTGATAAAAAAAATTCTTCTTTTGATTTTTGTCACATCTTTTCTCTTCTTTTTCTTTCTTCTACACAACTCTTTTCATACCCTTTTGCTTCCGATTTCCTCTTTCATAGCCACCCTAACCTTATGTATTTTTCTTGAATTGCGTTGCACAATATACGATGTCGGATTAGGTGCAAGATTGAGGCATCTTTTTGAATTAGCCACCCTCATCTTTGGCTTTTAGCCTAAGTCAAGGTACACATGTCAAAGGGCTGACCTGGGCCAAGACAATTATTTTAGAGAAGGTGTGGCAGGTGTATTGAAAGAAGTGGTATACATTAGGCTCAAACATTTAGATCAAAGGGATCATTTGCCAACTTCTAGTGTAGATTATTTTTGTAGGACCAACAAGGCCAGTTCTAGATTGGAGCATACTCTATGAATGTTTAAACATTTCTCACACACTCTTTGTACATTGTTTTATTATAAGATTATTAGATTATCCAGTTAAAGGTTTTTTCTTAAGTCATGAGGTCAAATCGGTTCCTTATCATGCCCTATTGAGATCCAACACCTTCAACTCATCTAGACTATAGATCTAGCGTTTTCACGACCCAAGGCTACCCCCTAGATATCTCCAAACCCTACACTTATAGACAATGTCGAAATATGGGGTTAGCACAAAATGTACTAAGTATGGAAGCCATGCATAAACAACCTTAAAACATGCATAAAAGGGACATTTAGTTGAAACCATGCTATAGGCCAATTTTGAACATCATCTTTGAAATAGTTTGAGAATGTAGCTCATAAGAAAACTCATATAAAATTAATCATAACATAAGGAATATCATCATAAATTCAAACATAATATCCAACATAAACATAATACATACTTCAATCATCACAAGACATAGTTTACACACATAGTTAAATAGAAAAGATCTTCTCACCATAATAGAACCATCACATCAGTAAACCTAATCTATACTTGTGTAATGCATAGATAGGATCCCATAATCCTATCTACACTAAGTATCACTTTTAGACCACCATAATCAAGCATAACGTACCTTAACCTTATCTATAGCCAAGTCTTATATAAAAGGGAACATTCATATTCATAACTTGAAATAAGTAAAGTCACTCTTAGCAACAATCCATAACATGCATACATAATTAACATATCTTCATAGCATAAGGAACCCACACCATAACCCCTTTATAAGTCTACTTGTGCAATGTACAAGTGAAGTCCCATACCCCCACTCACAATAAGTAAAGTTCATCAAGAAGTCATAAGTATAGTTCATGTTCATGTTCATAATTCCTATAAATCATACAATTAACTCATAACCATCATGTCAAAAAAGAAACATACCATGCCCACTCTCAAAGTCTACTTGTGCAATGCATGAATGATGTCTCATACCTCCATTCACATAAAGTTGAACGACTTGAGGAACCATAGTACATAACTCATGATTTTGTCATAATTCATATTCTTATCATATAGGGAAATATCCTTAATCGACATAGACCATGTGAACTACATGGAATCCGGTGACTTACTCCCACACTGAAAAGAAAAGTCCTACTTGCCTAAGGTAGAACTTACATTATAGATTTTAGGTGGATCCTGTAGCTAAAGACCTATGTGGGCACATAATTATGGGATAAGGAGATTACTACTAGAAACCCGGACTTTCTAATGTAAAAGGTTTCCATCTCATGAGATAACTTACTTTAGGAAACCGGACTTTCTAACGTAAAAGCTTCCATCTCATTTTCATATCAACTCGGTGCTAAGCATAATTCCCTTTAAAATTCATATTAAGTGTTTACTTAAGTTCATGTTTATGAAAGAATGCACTAGGGACTAAAACCAACATAACATCATAATAGCTCATAGATTTATTAGGTGAGAATGTCCTTTCAACCTTAGAATTATCAACATGTGAGTGAACCTTTTGCATCATATTCATAGTGTGTTCATGAGAATAGTCTTTCATTCAACACAACAACATTATCATAGTCCTAGAGAATTCATATATAATCATGTGTAAGGGTATGGGAGAATGATCTTGCAAGAATTTGTGCTAACTGCATCTTCCTACATTTTCTATAAGTTTAGGGTTTGGAGATATTGGATTCCATCTTCGTGGCTAGGACTATAGTAGATCAAGAAGAAAAAGATTGGTGAGTCCTCATTGTATTAGAGGGCTTGATCATATGTCCCTTATTTTCTTTCTGTTTTGTTTAGACTTATGTAAGGGCTATGTCCCTAAGATTGTTTTTCAAGAGTTTTAATCCAAGTGGTATAGATGGTTTGAGACATAGTGTTATAGACTCTCTCTAATTTTATAAAAGACTTCAATTGTAAAGAAAACTTTTAAATTTCACATTATTTTCCTATGCTCTTATGTTCATGTGATGCTACGAGGTTTGTATGTGACCCCTTCTTTGGTCGAGTATGCCGTGTTACATGTAGGGGGTACCCCTGGGTCGTGACAAATGTGGTATCAGAGCATAAGATTTTGGGATGGTTTTTAGGATGTCTCAAACCACATCCAGTAGCTAGAGTCTTCTTCATAAATTTGAAGTGCACCTCATTTTATGAATAGGAGGCTATCAGATGTTAGGAAAAACTTCAACTATTCATTCTCTGAGTCGTGCAATAGAGTTTAACTTTATAGGGTCTTGCTTCTAATCATTGTCCGGTGATCTACATGATATTACTACTCAAGGAGCTTGCAGCGGCGGGTTTAAAGAAGACTATGATGATCAAGGAGATTCTCCTCAACAACCTCGAGTTCTGGTTGACTTAATGTCTAATGAGAAGAATAGATATGGTTTTCATTGGTTTACCCAAGTCGGGATAGAAGTTAATGATTTCTATGGGTCAAAGATGGAGGAAAATGCTCTAGTGTTTATAGATAAGGTCTCTAGGGTGTTGAATTTTGTGTGAGTAACTTCGGTAGAGAAAGCGGAATTGGCCACTTACTAATTGAACGATGTTTCACTAATGTGGTTTAGTCAATGGCAAGGAGCGAGGCAAATTGAAGCGGGGTCCATGGAATGGGAAAGATTTAATAATGGGTTTCTTGATAGGTTTAGTCCTTTAGAAATGAGAGAGGCTAAGATACTTGAGTTTATTAACCTTCACCAAGGTAGGTTGAGTGTTAAAGAGTATGCTTTGGTGTTCACTAGGTTTTCAAGTTATGATGCATCCATAGTTGCCGACCCTTGGATGAAGATGAGTAAGTTTGTGTTGGGTTTATCCGACCTGACAATAAGAGAACGTAGTATGGTTATGCTTGAGAATGATATGGAGATGGATCATCTTGTGATTCATGATCAACTGTTCGAAAAGGAGAAACTTGAAGAGACGTCCAAAAGAACAAAGACATATAGGTTTGAAGATGATAGTTGCTCTCATGAAGGGTATTATGGAAAAAGCTCTTCTAAGGCTCCCCTAATGTTTAACCAAGCAAGGGTATCTAACCCTAAACCTATAAGAGGATGCAATAGTGAATCGGTGTTACTTAAGACTACTTGCAAATTATATGGAAGGAAGCATTATGGTAAGTGTTTAGCCGGCACAAAGGGTTGCTATGGTTGTGGTGGAAGTGACCACCTAATAAGAAATTGCCCAGTGCTTACGGCTAGGGGAAAAAAGAAGAAGAAAATTAGGACCGATGCTCTTCAAGCTAGAAGTGAACAAGAGTGTCCTTCTAAAGTGGGTACCGGTATGTGTTTTATGCTTACCTATATTCTGGTAGTACTTGTCTTTTGTGACTTAATAAATTGGTCATGATGATATTTTATGTTGTCCTTAGTGTAGATGGGTTTAATTGTGGTTATATGTGATTGTTGCACTACAACATTTTAGGCCTACGCCACACTAAATCTGGACAACGCTTGTAAAGTGTTGCCTAAAATATTTTTGGTAACACTTTTAAAGCGTAGCCCAGGTTTTTAACTTTTGGCTACGCTAATATTGGCAACACTTGTAAAGCGTACTCTTTAATGGTATAGGCTACACTTTATAAGCGTTGTTACAGTATGAGAT